>JAATLQ010037376.1:0-44838 GCA_013421005.1 Heliconius erato x Heliconius himera
TGACGATAACTTTTTTTTTAATGAACCGATTTTGATGAACCAAACTTTAGAACCTAAATTGAGTTAAAACAAAGCAATTGGTGAAATTTTCAAGTAAATCGGTTCAGTAGTTTCAGAGAAAAATGCGGACAACAATATGTCGACAGACAGACAGACAGACAGACAGACAGACAGACAGACAGACAAGAAATTCAAAAAAAAACTTTTTGCTTTCTATTAGTCTTTTTAAGTGTCCCTCTGTCCATTTCAGTCAAAATTACTAAATGTACAGACAAAATATTTTTACTGTCTTATTATATATAGAGATTAGGTAACGCAACTATAATAGTAGCGTTGTGACTAATATCGGCAATTGTAAGCGACGTTGTGGTATATAGTAACTATTTTATTTTAGTTTCGCTGCATCTATATAGGAAACCTATGGTAAGACTCTTGCATGTTGACAGAACTCAACGCCGCGATTAGTCTTGCTACTAAAGAGTTTGAGAAAGTGGAAAACGGAAGTGTCTTAACACTGGGCTCGCTCAGCTTACCCTGCTACATGGAATACAGCGTGAAGGCTGAAATAAAAAATATTTAATTCCCACCAATGGGAATCGAACCTATGATATCATCTACAACCTCAATACCTGAATATTTTTATTCACGTCTTAACAAACATTCTGAGACAAAAGGAAGGTAAAAAGCTTCTAAAGCATGACGAATGCTTTGAGCTATTGTTCCATTTAGTGGACTACTATTGTCTATATGAAAAGACGAGGTGACTCCCAAAATATACTTAAAATAGGCACAAAAGACCACCCGCCTACTTTTGTATTATAAAATATTTAAATTTAAATTTGTTATCTTTTATCAGTTAGATGAAGAATGCTCTTTGATTTTTTTTCAATTTTCTGTTTTTTTTTTCTTAATTGAAAGTCTGATTACTTTCCTTTTTTCCATATTATATTATTATTTTTTTTAACATTTTGAATGTTTACTCTAAGTTACATGCTAATAAATATCTAAACGAGTTTTTTAATTTTTTTTTATGGTTTATAAAGATCGGATTTTCTGAGGATTATTTAATAAATCTTGCCTTAGATCTGTCTCTAATCAAAAGTGACCTTGCTTTAATTTTAAGTGTCTCATAAAAATCGGTTTATCTATTCTGGAGATTATGCCGGAAACACAGAAAGACAGACAGGTAAAAATTTTAGTACTTATTTAGAAAACGTATAACAATTTGAACGTAGCGGGACTCGAACCCGCGCCTCCTGGTCGGTCTCTAGGAGGTGCGGGCTCGAGCCCCGCTACGTTCAAATTTTCGCGTGCATTTTGCGATTCCCGCTACGTTCAAGTTTTCTAAATAATGTTTTTTCTTTCCTAAGTGTGGAACACTTTAAAAATGTTAAAAATATTTAATATTGTCTGTTTGTTGTTTGGTATCATGTGTAACTTTATGGAAATTTTTGATTATTTTGAAATCCCAGAAAGATTCTTCAATTTTATTTGTATGTGTAGATGTAAAGATCGATCCTGCAATATGCGGGATACAGCGTGAAGCTAAAAACTAGGATACGCCACATGCCGTGCACGATGGATAGTATAACATATAAATATATATATATATATATATATATATATATATATATATATATATATATATATATATATATATATATATATATATATATTCTGTTTTGTCTGCACGCGCTGGGTTAGGTTAGTCAAAGTTCAATCTGTGCGTGTGAATTTCAAAACGTTCCACATCTTAACTCTATGGGACACATTTTGACCATTTGAACAAAAACTACAATAACAATTATCACCAAACTACTTTGCTGGTATCACCGCGTCGTCTGTAGGTTTAACGGTCTAGGCGGAGTAGCATTACAAGGAAACCAGCAAGAATTTCGCTTCGCTCAGCTCAATAAGACATAATAAGATGAAATAATCATCGTCATACAAATATCAAAATATTTGGCCAATAAAATTGCTTCCGTATTACTTTTACCAAAGTAAGCACTCAACAAACAGGCGGCTTTGGTAATTGGTTCGTACGGACAGACGGTTGTATTAATGGATTTTTTAATGGTTGACGTCAAATTTTATTATTTTCCTCGCGCAGCGGCACGAAGTGTGACTGTAAAATCGACTGGTTGTGAGTTCGATCCCCACTCGGGAAGATGAAATATTTACTTAAATTTATATTTCCATTTCTTCGCTCTGGTGTCGAGGCAAAGCGAGTTCTGCCACTCAACACACAATGCCTCCAGAATTCGGCAGAAAGTGGAGAACGGAATGTCTTAACACTAGGTTCCCTTTGCCTACCCTGCTGTGTGCGGGATACAGGGTGAAGCTGATTTATTTTATTCTATTTATTGCTCTACATTTTTCTCTATTTTGATTATCAGTGAACATCCCATAAAAATCTGCTCAGCTGTTCCGGAGATTAGCTCGGACAAACAAAAAAGAAGGAGACACTAAATCTGCTATATTAAACTTTATTAAATAATTTCTCTTTTCTACGTATACATGTATGTATGTATTTTATAAAAGCATTGTTATTTAATGCCTGTTTACTCCGAGTCCAGTTCGCTGACCACAGAGCAGTCTCCTAGAAACACGATATGATGTGTAATATTTTATTTTCAATAGAAATCAAATGTTCCTTGGAATGTATTTTATTCGTTCACTTTACTTTTAGCTGACAGATCGATTTGAAATATATTTTATAGATAATACTTTGAATATCATAGTTTAGTATAAATCACCTTCACGCTGTATCCCGCACACAGCATGGCAAGCAGAGGAAACCTAGTGTTATGACACTCCGTTCCCCACGAAGTTTAGTATATATTTGTAAATATCACTTATTTGTACACCGAAACCAATCTTAAAATACTCCACCATCCGTTAAATATAAAGAGATATTATAATATTGATATATTATTTATTTGCATTGTTTAAGTAGTTTAGTGAGGCGTGTTTCTAAGCGCGACTCCAAAAGCGACAGCGAGAGGTTCGACGCGAGGAAATAAAATATTTAATGTTTTCATTTCTTTGCTCTGGTGTCGAGATAAAACGTGGCGTTAAGTTCCGCTACTCAACACGCAATGCCTTCAGAATTCATCGAAATCTGGGGAGCGGTGTGTCTTAACATTTAAAAATTTATAACAGGGCAGACCATAACCGTTGAATTCTGCCACTCAACACGCAATGCCTCCAGAATTCGGCAGAAAGTGGGGAACGGAGTGTCTTAACACTAGGTTCCCTCTGCCTACCCTGCTGTGTGCGGGATACAGCGTGAAGCAGACCATAACGCATCCATGGCCTGGCCTGCGATAAAATCTTAGAAATGTAAAAGCTATAGGCTAATAACTGCTGATTCCTGCTAACCACGACTGTAGCTAACATATACATACAAATATTGGATTCTATATGATAATTTCCACTCCGACCCAAAACGTCCGCTGACTTCGCATTTCGCTTATTTCTACAAATTTCTCTATTTCTCTGGAAAATATGAAAGTCCCGTAACGAGTATTGGGATGTGAGGGTAAAGGAACCTTTTGTGAATGTTGTTAGATAAATATAATTCGGGTAAATAAACTGTTTATACATATTCATATACTTATTTGTAGATGGGTTCAAAGAAAATCTTGTCTTTATATGTTTTTGTAGTTATATGATATTTGGTTTTGTTGTTCTTTAAATTAGGCCGGTCGTGGCGTAGAGGCACAAAGTGTGACTGTGAAATCGACTGGTTGTGGATTCGATCCCTACTCGAGGAATTGAAATATTTATTTACATTTGTATTTTCATTTCTTCGCTCTGGCGTTGAGGCAAAGAAAATCTTGTCTTTATATGTTTTTATAGTTATATGATATTTGGTTTTGTTGTTCTTTAAATGAGGCCGATCGTGGCGCAGTGGCACAAAGTGTGACTGTGAAATCGACTGGTTGTGGGTTCGATCCCCACTCGAGGAAGTGAAATATTTATTTACATTTATATTTTCATTTCTTCGCTCTGGCGTTGAGGCAAAGCGCGGCGTTGTGTTCCGCCACTCAGCACGCAATGCCTCCAGAATTCGGCGGAAAGTGGGAAACTGAGTGTCTTAACACGGGTTACCTCTCCCTACCCTGCTGTGCGCGGCATACAGCGTAGAATTTGATTTAATTTTGTTTTTTTTTTAAATTTATGGTGAATGAAAGACATCACGTTAAAAAAATCGAGATAGTGGTATTTTAGCTTTAGCTGTATCCCGCACATAGCAGGGCAGACAAATGGAACCTGGGAACCTAGTGTTAAGACACTCTATTCCCATTATTACGTTCTCCACTTTACAATATATAAAATGTATAAAATAAATTTTATTAAGAAAATGAAACGAAATGCTCAAATTTAAATGGAAAAAGGACATATTTAATTTCATTAAAATATACCTTCAATTTAAAAGGATAATGTTCATACATGTCCTAGAGACAGGCCGACCTCATTTGCTTATAACGTCCACTTCGGCACAAATGTATTGTAAAATTCATCATTATGATCATTTGGTGATAATGGCTTGTGGTGGGTTTATGTAACTTCGCAGATAACGCAGGTTCGATTTTCGTGCAAAGTCCATTTTTTTGCTATTTGATTTTTTTTTATTTTCTTCACGCATCTCCAGTATGTAGCGTGATATGCAGAAATCCCTAGTGTTGAGACACTGTGTTTTTTGTGTTAGGTGGTCTAAGAAAAGACGTTGTCTTTGTCATTTTGTCACGCTTAAATTAACTTGGATACCTTTAAACATTACCTGAATCAAAAATGAACCCACAATTATTGTATATAACCAAAATCATAGTTTTACAAGTTAAAGCTTATTATTATTATCGATCAAAAATTGTGAAGCCAGTCGTGGCGCAAGGGCACAAATTGTGACTGTAAAATAGACTGGTTGTGGGTTCCATCCCCACTCGAGAAAAAAAAATATTTATTTACATTTATATTTTCATTTCTTCGTTTAAGTGTCGAGGCAAAGCGCGGCGTTGAGTTCTGCCACTCAACACGCAATGCACCCAGAACTCGGTGGAAAGTGGCGATCGGAGTGTCTTAACACTAGGTTCTCTCTGCCTACCCTACTGTGTGCGGGATACAGCGTGAAGCTGATTTAATTTGATTTTTTTTTAAATTATTAAATAATATTAAATAACTGCGTGGCGTTGGATTCCGTCACTCAACACACAATATCTTTCGAATTTGGGGAACGACGTGCACGTGTGCCCAACACAAGATAACTCTGCCTATCCGACTGTGGGTGGAATACAAGGTTAAGCTGAAAAAAAATAGGTTTATTGTTTTTGATTTCCCAGCTGTACCCGAGCTATGACTCTGATATCATAGCACGGCGTTAAATTCCGCTCAACACTCAATTTATCAAATTCAAATATCGAATTCAAAGAAGCCAACAGATTGTATTGACATTAGGTTCTATTTCAGTAGAAAAGTCTTTAGAATAATAAAAGATAAAAAAAAACGTATTGTTACTTGAACGTTTTTGACCTCTTATCCCATCCACTATTGTTTTATTTTGTTTTGTTTTTAAACAAAGTATTCAGATAGAGAATACTTCCGATGATAAATAGAAACTGAGTTGAATAAACTTTCTAGTGATTAAATAATCTAAAAGCATTACTATATATCTATGAAGTCGTCGTGGCGCAGTAGCGTAGGGCTATATACGGGACTATTGTGGGTTCGATACCACTCGAGGGAGTGAAACGAATGTTTTTGGCGGCGAAATAATCGGAATGTTTCAAATTAGTTAAACAAAAAGAGAATATAAATATAATATTTAAAATTATTTTTTTGGTGATCTGATTTTCTGACAAGAACTTGAGATATTTTTTTTAGGTTCAACCTATATATAACGCAATGCGCCACGGTAGCTTTGATTTTGGTAATAAAGGATATATTAAAACAATGTACGACGTTGGTTTCACTTCTATTCAGCTTCACGCTGTTTTCACGCCGCTTGTATCCTGTATAGGATACAAGCGGGATAGGCAGAAAAAAATTATTGTTTAGACACTCCGTGCCTCACTTTCCGCCGAATCTCCAACGCCGCGCTTTGCTTTGTTACCAGAGCGAACTAATAAAAATATTAATAAATAATAATTCATTTCCTTGAGTGGGAATCGAACCCACAACCTTCGCGTTTACACTCACACGTTTGTGCCACCACGCCACTGCAACCTCTAATTCTTTTATTATGATCAAAAGTGTTCTCTTTATTAGAACTAACAACTATCGCTTACACCTTTGTTTTAATCACTCAGGTATCAAGTCTTAGTATAGGTATGTAATGTCTTATATACAATGAGAATAATTTCCCTACGGTATTGTCGATCAACAAAATATATTTTTGAATACGAGAGTAAGGTAAGTGGCCCACTCGATATATTAAAATCCACCTTAGACCCGACTGCGCGACGTAAATTCCCATTTTCTGCCGAATTCTGGAGGCATTGCGTGTTGAGTGGCAGAACTCAACGCCGCGCTTAACCTCGACACCAGAGCGAAGAAATGGAAATATAAATTTAAGTAAATATTTCATCTCCTCGAGTGGGGATCGAACCCACAGTCGGTTTTACAGTCAAACTTTGTGTCCCTGCGCCACGACTGGCTTCTAAAGATATAATTAAAAATCAATTATAATAACTAAAACTCACAAAGAAAAAGTTGCACGGGTACTAGCCGTAAACGCGATTGTTGTGGATTCGATTCCCACTCGGGGGAATGAAATATTTAATATTTTCTTTTCTTCGCGAATGGAAGTCTCTTAATGGGGAATGGAGTGTGTCAACACTAGGTTCTCAAGTTCCCTCTGCCTACTCTGCTATGTGTTGTTAAATAATTATTAAAAATGACTTTTCTGTTTCATTCACAATTTTTCATTTTAAATTGACAAATATATATGAAAAGAAAACATAATTTATTTTTATTTGTAAATTTTCATATTAATACAGGTACTTATACACTTAGTTATTTATTTATTAAATGAAATGAATGAAAGAAAAAGATAACAAAAATCAAGTAAAATCAAATTTCAACAAACATTCAAGTAAAATCATTTCTTAGTAGGTAATCTAGAAATCATATTTAACACAGAAGTGACTGTGTCAATGTACAACCTTTAACCGCTGATAGAGCTGTATAATCGCTTCGTGCGATTCATTGAACAGTAATATAATACCTATTTCTTGTTATTTTTTTTCACTTTCACGCTGTATCCCGCATGTGGCAGGGCATAGGAAACCTACTGTAAAGACACTCCGTTCTCCACTTTTCTCACTTTTTCACTCTTTCGGGGCATCTCTTTCTATCTAGTGCAGCGAAGCGAAGAATTTTTGGGGCATTATGAGTTAAGTGGCGTATCTCAACGTCGCTCTTTACTTTGTTTTCAGTGAAGCGAAGCGAAATATTAATAAATAATAATTTATTTTGCCGCGTGGAAATCGAACCTATAACCGTCACACGTATAACAAGGCGGTAATAAACCGACGGTTTTATTATTCGGTTTAGTATTCATTGTGGTCTGTGGACTATCTGTAAATACAATGATTGTGAATTCGATTCCCACTGAAGGGAATGATTATATTTATTTTCATTTCTATTTAATTGATGTTAAAAATAAAAACTGACGTTGGGTTTCACCATTTGACCCGTAATGGGAACCCAATGTTAAGAAACTCCTTTCTTATTAAGAAATTTCCATTTCTCTCTTTCAACGAAATTTAAAAGCTTTGCGTGTTGAGTGGAGGAACTAAACGCTGCGCTTTTTGCCACGAGACCAGAGCGAGGAAATTAAAATATTAAATGTTTAATTCTCCAGGTTGGAATTGAATCCACAACCTATCGCGTTTATAATCACACGCTTATACCCCTGCGCTACGACTGACCTCAAACTATCTACATATAACTCAATTTAAAAAAATTAAATCAGCGTCACGCTGTATCCAGCTGTATAACAGCGTAGGCAGTATTAAGACACACCATTCCCCACTTTCCATTGAGTTCTGGAGGTATTGAGTGGCGAAACTCAACGCCGCGCTTTATCTCGACACCAGAGCGAAGAAATGAAAATATAAATGTAATTAATTATATCATTTCTTTTAGTGAGAATCGAACTCACAACCAATCGATTTTACAGTCACACTTTGCGCCGCGACTGGCCTCTACATAAAAAAAATGATTTATTCTGTTTGTTCATTTCTGTCTATTTATTCTCTCAAAATTTGTTTTACGTTCCCCCTTAGGTGGGTAAGCTTTTAAATGTCTGATGAGAAATTGCGCAGTAAATTGTTCTTGTATGGAAACAGTATGATAAAATACTGTGGAGGTAGTAAAAGGGTGCGTAGGTGGTAACGCTAATGATGTGTCGGTTGTTTTATTTATATTTCTTTTTAGTTTCACGCTGTATCACGCAGATAGCATGGGGAGCGGGAATCTTTGAACCTAGTATTTTCACCTTACCTACCACCTACCTTCAATCCCATTAAGACACATTCGTTTCTCAGTTTCTGCTTAATTCTGGAGGCATTGCGTGTTGAGTGACGGAACTCAACGCTGCATTTGATGAAATGAAAATATTAAATATATCATTGCCTGATTGGAAATTGAACCACAACCTGTCACATGGTAGTGCTCGAAGTAGACTTCCTAGATAAATAGACTAACCAACACAAAAAAAAGAAGTTTTTTTTTAATAATCAGAGATCCTGGATTCTGAGATTAAGGCGCTAAGCCAAAAAAACTTTCGTGTCGAGTGGCGGAGTTCAACATCGCGGTTTGTCCCATAACCAAAGCTAAAAAATAAAAATATTAAATATTTAATTCCTCGAGTGGGATTTGAACTTGTCACATTGAGAGTGCTCGAGATAGTTTCACTAGATATATAGAATAGATATTCACTAGATATATAGACAAATATATTTATCTTCTGATCTGAAAGATCCCAGTTTCTGAGATTAGGGCGGTAAACTAAACAAACTCTCATGTTAAGTGGCGGAACACAACGCCGCCACAATTATTAAATATTTTATTCCTCGAGATGGAATCGAATCTACAATCTGCCTCACTTGTGCCCCTACACCAGGACTGGCCTCAAAATTTAAATATTTTTTTTGATATTACACATTTAAACTAAACCATTTTATATATATTATATAAATATATCCCAATTAGGCCATGGCGGCGTTTCTATAGAGCCCTCTATCACAAATAGCCTATTAAAAGTCACGCCCGTGTCATTTGAACGTCATATAAAGATAACACTCTAGGGCCCTCAACTTTAGGAGATCCTCAATAAGATAGCCTTGTGTTTCATTGAATGCTATACTATAATATAGTAAAATAAATGAGCTTCACGGTGTTTCCCGCATATTGCAGAGGTAGGCAGAGGGAACCCAGTGTAACACTTTCTGCCCAATTTTTCGAGGTGTTGCGTGTTAAGTGGCAGAGCTCAACGCCTGGCCTTTACCTTAGTGCAAGAAAAAATAATAAATAATCATTCGAACTCTCGAGTGGAAATCGAACCCACAACCATGGTGATACGGTCACACTCTTGTGCCCCTGCGCCACGACGGCCTCTCTATGATATAGTGCTATTTGCTTTTATTGTGATAATAAAATCTTATTTCTATAATAAATGACGGTTGATATTTGGTTTTATCTTTTTTTATTGTTATATTTTTTATTATAGTTTGTTTAAGGCCAGTGGTAGGTGGTGCAATGGCATGGGAGTATTTGACTGTAAAGGCTCCGGGTTCGATACTCACTCGGAGGAAAGGATTATTTTCATTTCCTCGCTCTGGTTACAAGACAAACCGTGGAGTTGAGTTCCGCCTCTCAACACGCAGTATCTTAAGAAGTAGGCGGAGAAGACACAGGGAACTGTGTCTTCTCCGTCCTATATTGGACATAGCCTGAAGTAATAATAAAAAACTTAATAATTTCTTAATTAATAATTATAATATTAGCTTTTGTTTCAACTTGAGTTAGTAGTAGTATTGGAACCTATTTTTTCCGTATAAAAAGAAACGCTATTCTCGTAGATTCCTAACATTTTTATTTTTTCATTGACCTCAATCTTTTATAACTATATGAGATTGATCTTTGATTTAGTGGCACTTTTACGACGTACATCACTATTGTATTATAACTTAAATATCTAATTTGGTATCGATACAAAATATCTTTACAAATCTTTTGCTTTATTTATATTTATATCAAATAGTAAAACAAAATAATCATAAATATTTTCTTATTTGTTAGTTTCACTCTGTATCCCGCATACAGCAATGAAAGGCAGAGGGAACCTAGTGTCTTAACACTGCGTTCCCTACTGTCCGCCGATTTCTTGAGGCGTTGCGTGTTGCGTGTTGCGGAACTCAACGCCATCCTTTGCTTTGGTACCGGAGCGAAGTAATAAAAAGTAATAATTCATTCCCCCGACTCGGAATCGAACCCATAACCATCGCGTTTACACTTACACCCCTATTTGACAGCCTATTTTCTTTTAAATACAATTATTATTTAGTTTGTTATATTATAATAGTATAGTGTGAATAACATTATGTTATACGGAATGGGACTTGTCCTCATACCGATCTGCTATGAATTTGCAACTAAATAATAACTAAATTACTCTTATCTCAATTAATTTTAAAATTACTTTTAGAATTAAATGTAATTTTTTTTCACACTCAATTAAAAATTAAAAGAGGCATATTCTTTAAACAGTGGCCTCACAGTCAACGCTGTACGCGTACTTAGTATTTTATAGTAAGTATATAATTAAAATAAAAAAAAAATGTAAATAGATAAAAAATACATTATTATATTAATCGTAAACGATTCGATTCCCACTCGATAAAATTAAATATTTATTTAAATTTATATTTTCATTTCTCCACTCTGATGTCAAGGCAAAGCGCAGTGTTGAGTTCCACCACTCAACACGCAATGCCTCAAAACTTCGAAAGGAAACGGAGTGTCTTAACACTAAATACCCTCTTGCCTACCCGGCTGTATGCAGAAAACAACGTGAAGCTGATAAATCACACCGCAAGGTAGGCAGAGGGAACCTCGTGTTAAGACATTCTGTTCCCCACTTATAACAATGGGTTCGATTCTCGCTCGGAGGAGAAATATTTTCATTTCTTCTCTCTAGTAAGCAGGCAAAGCGCTGCGTTTAGTTCCGCAACTCAACACGCAATACTTCGAAAATTCGACGAAAAGTGGAGAACAGAGTGTTTTAACACTAGGTTCCCAGGTCCCCTTTGTGCGGGATACATAACGAAAAAAATAAGACGAAAAAAACTACAACCGAAGCAATCATAGGGCAAAGACCCCCTAGTTTGGAGAAATATTATTTCATATAAAACATCAAAGAAAACATAAAAAAAAAACAACTAGCCCGAAACAACTTTGGTAGGTTATTAAAATATTAATATATTTTTGAAGTTGTTCCTTATATTTAACCTTCTAAAAATAATATTTAAGCCCGTTCGAATTCGTGGCGCAGGTTGTGGGTTCGATTCCCACTCGAGAGAATGAATTATTATTTATTAATATTTTCATTGCCCCGCTCTAGCACCAAAGCAAAAGCCCGGCGTTTAGTTCCGCCACTCAACACGCAATGCCTCTAAAATATCGGCGGAAAATGGGAAACGGAGTATCTTAACACTAGATTCCCTCTGCCTACCCTGCTGTGTGCGGGATACAGCGTGAAGCTGTCTTTTTTCCTCATATTTAAACTTCTAAAAATACCACAGCTAATATTTTTTAAATCAACCAAATGAACTTAGGTGGAATAACAACGCGTCAGTCTCTTGACGGCCCCGATATTGGATTTTTTTGTTTTAACCACAACTTAAGTAAGAATAACAGCTAAGTTGATTGATTTTCCTATAATTTCTTGGATCTTTTGAGGCTCAGTTGGCTTATATTTTATTGTATTTTGTGGTGTGAGGCCAGTCGTGGCACAGGGGCACAAAGTGTGACTGTAAAATCGACAGGTTGTGTATTCGATCCCCACGCGAGGAAATGAAATATTTATTTACATTTACATTTTCATTTGTTCACTCCAATGTCGAGACAAAGCGCGGCGTTGAGTTCCGTCACTCAACACCCAATGCCTCCAGAATTCGGCGGAAAGTGGGAAACGGAGTGTCTTAATATTAGGTACCCTCTGCCTACCCTGCTATGCGCGGGATACAGCGTGAAGCTAAAGCTGTGTTTTATGGTTTTACGTTCAATTATTATTATTTATTAAATATACGTGTCTAATATATTTTTTTAACCTCAATTTTCAATGTTCGTGCCAAATTTCATAACTACATGAATTTTTACTAATAAAAAGGTTCTAAAATGAAAAGATGGAAATAACTCTAAGGATGCTCTCTGTCACATGATGTAGAAGATACAAACAGGTGGATTTTTTAAAACGCAATTTTTTTTATATTTTTTTCCAAACGTTGTTTTTACATTAAAGTAATTACACAAAAAATAAAATTAAAATTTGCCAAAAATTAATACGATTTAACGACCCGAATTCCGATACCATTTTTTCTTTATAACAGGTATTTATAATATATATATGAATATTAAACACTTAAATCGTGATAAAGCTGCTCTAGTGTGCATATATAAAACATATTAGAAGGACTCAAAATAGAACTAAAAATATTATATTATAATAAGGTACCGTGTAATATAACATACCTACAAGCTGGCTTCGCAGAAACTTAATATTTTTTGCTTCATTTCATTTCGTGTTATTTTATTTTTTCTCACATCAAAGAGAAAAAAAGATCACCAAATCCTAATATTTTGAGATCAGTCGTGGCGCAGGGGCACAAAGTGTGACTGAAATCCTTATTAATATCTGTATAAGAGAGAATGATATTAGATATATAAATATAATATTATT
This sequence comes from Heliconius erato x Heliconius himera, assembly GCA_013421005.1. Classification (NCBI taxonomy): domain Eukaryota; kingdom Metazoa; phylum Arthropoda; class Insecta; order Lepidoptera; family Nymphalidae; genus Heliconius; species Heliconius erato x Heliconius himera. The sequence continues at coordinate 12,965 of JAATLQ010037376.1, forward strand.
TTTTTGGTTCTACACTAGTGTCCCACACTTACTCTGGCCATAAATACTCTTACAATTCAAAATAAACATATTATGAATTTTGAATTTAGAATCTGTCATTTTTATACGATTTTTCATTGTGTATTCTAATTTCCGCGCCAATATATTGTAAAATATAGTGATATTAAAATAGAGTGGAGTAAAGAGAATCGAACCGCTGTGATTTCATTACATAAAGTAGGTATGGAGCTAAATGCAATTTAAAAATCCTCCACGCGCTTGATAGTCGAATATTTGTGTTATTGCTTGTTAAATGACGTAGCTCAACACCGCACTATGTCTTAGCAAATCAGAAATTAAATTACCTTCAAATATTATGATTATATCTTTGAATGGACAATAAACCTATACGCACCGCGGGCTATTTTTAGGTTAAATTTAGCTTTTAAATTACATAGCCCAATCAATATTATGCACTTTCAACTACTTACATTATAGTATGTGAGGTATTTTATATAACACAAAACTATCAATATAGGTTTTGAAAGCTTGAAATTTCAGTGACGGAAGTTTAAATTGGTTTTGTTCAAGATCACGTGCGACGTTGAAAAACAATTGTCGACGGAATTTCTAGTTATTTCAACCCCGTCGCGTACAGTTTTTTACCTTTTAAAATAAATAATATGAATGAATGTTTACTTTAAAATACAGAGTGTTTTTATCATCAGCACTTTAAATGAAACTACAGTTTTAACTACTCTATTAAAAACTAAAACAATTAAAACAAAAAGGATTTTTCCAAAAATGAAAAAGTATTTTTTTCAAACAAAATTATTAATAAAATTATCATTGTAAATTAAAACACCATTTGTCAAAAATGACGCACACAGATAAACCTATCAAAGCGATAACGCTGCACACTCCTCATTCACGAAATCGAGTCGTAGGTAATGGTGGCGATGTTGAATTGCGTAAAATGGAACGAAAGATATCCCTTTCTCGTTCTAGTATGTTCCTTGAGATTGAAAAGCGTCAGATCGGCTACGTTTAGTAATGTTTTTGTAGTAGTATGTGTTTACGTTATTGGTATCTATGCGTAACCGCGTCACACGAAATACAGGTATGGATAAACAACGTGAAAAGAAAAAATCCTAACTACGTCTAAAGTCGTAGGTATCTTGATTAATTGTTGGCATCAGTTTGATATATTTTACCTTATATACTGCTCCTGCAAAAGGAGCGCAGACGCTTCCACCCTGTATATTTCGATAGAATTATCACCATCAATTACTTTATCATAATTTAAATTAACGTTTGGAAGTGGAAGTCTAGTTGTGGTGCGGGGGCACTAGCGTGTGACTGTAAACGTGATAGGTGGGTTCGATTCCCACTCGAGTAAATCAAATATTTTAATAATAATAATTAATCATTTTAATAATAATTTCCTAGCTGTGGTAAAGAGGCAAAGCACAGAAAGAAGTCAGCTGAAAGTATGGAACGGAAATGTGGTAATGGGAACAGAGTATCTTAACATTAAGTTCCCAAGTTCCCTCTACCTACACTGCTCTGTGCTTGTACAAAAAAGAAAGTTTGGATATTTCTAACGTAATACTTGAATACTGGAGGCATCTCAAGCAGGTACCTCAATGAACCCGTGAGCACAGGCTTCTGAAGATTACACAATATACTTCTATATTATTTGATTGATCTTTATAACTTATCAAATTTATGCCAGTCGTGACGCAGAAGCACAAAGTGCGTGAAATGTGTGTGAAGTAAAATCGACTGGTTGTCGGTTCGATCCCCATTCAAGGAGATGAAATATTTATTTAAATTTATATTTCCATTTCTTGGCTCTGGTGTCGGGGCAAAGCGCAGCGTTGAGTTCCGCCACTTAACACGCAATGCTTTCAGAATTCGGAGGAAAGTGGGGAACGGAGTATCTTAACACAAGGTTCCCTCTGCCAACCCTGTTTTGTGCGGGAGACAGCGTAAAACTGATTTTTTAAATTTATGCCTATTAACATATTATAGAAATTAATGCATACATTCCGACTGAAGTCTCACTCGAGTTATTTAGTCAAACTAAAACTCAAAAAGTTTTGAACAACTTTAATAAGGAAATTTCGTGAGCCCGACTCAAACTTTGACAAAATTAAAGTTCGCTTAATTAATATGCAAATCAAAGCGTGTGTTAAGTTTGTGAATTTTTGGAGATTTATTACTAATTGGAAAATGGAATTTGAGCTTTATAATTATGGATTTAAGGATTATTATTCTATGATAAGTCCTATTTTATCCTTTTCTTTGATGCGAGTCGGGCCTAATCAATTATCTTATGAAGCAATTGTATTAGAATAAAGAGTTTAACTAAATTCATATGTAAATTTTCAATTTTTTATGGTTTCGTACCTCAAAAGGTAAAAACGGATCGCTTATAGGATCATTTTGTTGTGCGTCAAGACCGTTTATTTATCTTAAAATGTAACGAAAGTATCAAGCTGAAATTGATATAAAATATTCAGATTTCTGGTCTCGTAAAGTATAGAGAAAATCAAGCATCTTAGTCAACGCAATCAATGGATGAGAGCATTTATGAATCGATTTTACTGGATTTTGTATAAAATTCTTAGCTTAATTTTTTCCTAGCTTCACGCTTTATCTTGCACACAGCGGGATAGGCAGAAGGAACGTAGTGTTACGATACTCCGTTACTCATTTTCCGGAGAATTATGGAGGCATTGTGCGCAAGTCGCGGAACAATTAAATGAAAATACTTATTAAGAAAACGTATAAAAAAATGAACGTACCGGGATTTGCGTTTGAAGCTGTAACAAGCGTATAAGAATTTCGATGTAGCTCGATGAGAACGTATGACTTAGTTGGTCAGAGCGCTTGAACGCTTTCCAAATAGGTGGAGGCTCAAATCCCGCTATATATTTTTTTTATACGTTGTCTAAATAAGCATTATTCTTTCCTAATTGTAGAATAACACTTTAAAAATATTAAAAAATAACAGTAAATATTTCCTCTTCCTCTATTTCCTAGACCGGAAAACGAACGCACAACCTGCCGCTCTGTCACAACGGCCTGTCTGTCTTACACATAATTGTATTATTTCCATTTTACTACACAAGCGACGCCGCAGATCAGAGCTAGTATCGAGTGAAGTTAATACGATTTAAATAAAATTAGTTCGTCGGTATGTAAAATTCATTATCAACGCTAGAACACGGTAAAGTTGCTTATTGTTTAATGAACTATAACACACTCCACATCCCTCGCCCTCTAGAACTTGGCAAAATCCATCCTGTATATCCAATGTAGTTTTATATTATGATTTTATTGAAACCGTTCGTAATTTAATTAAGTGCTTGTTTTTAATTATGCTTTTAAAATAAACAAATGGGGTTAAAATATAGCGTACATTAGTACTTAGTAACGTAAATAATTTATATGTATTTTTTTTACTAAGTTGTAGAGTTGTAGGAACTGAGCGCCAAACGTACCTCTTTTGCCTCGTCCTCGGTCATCAACCTCTTCATACATACCCTCCGAGAGGTCCTCATGCTTTTTATGTGATCCTCTTCCATTATCATCGATACTCTGTTGTCAAAGCCATTTTTTCCACTATTTCTATAGATAGAAACCACCTGAGCACGTTCTTCTTTGTTCACACACATTCGACTTATATAAGATGAATAAGACAACCTCAGGCCGCAGTAGCGCAGGGGTACAAGAATAAGACTGTAACACGACGGTTGTGGGTTCTTGTTTGTTAATATTTTCATTTCTTCGCTGTAAAAGCACGTCGTTGACTTCTGCCATTCAACGTGCAATGCCTTGCCTGGTAGGCAGCGGGAACCGAAAGAGGCGGAACTCAACGCCACGTTTTGAATTGTTATCAGAGCGAAGAAATGAAAATATTAATAAATAATTGGAATCGAACCCATAACCGACATGTTTACAATCACACTAAACCTACCTTTCTAAGTGTTTTTACTTGCGCTGCTTCTTTATAGTAGATAATTTAATTTTAAACGAACCTACTAATCCTATGACCAATCCTCTCAACCTATATATTTATGAACAATCAGTCATAAACCTATACAGGTTTCTATTATAAAAACATAAAAAAATACCACTAAAAGTTTAAATTGTATTCAAAGGAGTATTATCTAAATGCAAATCGTTTTTAGATGACAATGCTATTATATTATATGAGGACGGACCCTTAACAACAATAGATTATAAGTTAAACTGGTTCCGAATATTAAGTACTGCTGACAAAACAATATGGATTCTACCTACTTACTTATATTTTGTAGGTTCTGTAGGTTTGTTAGTTATAAAGTTGTGTGATAATATCACTTTTTGGTATGAAAGGTAGTGAGTACAAATATTGAGAAATGTTTAACTTGGAGGGGGGTGGGGGGTTTGGGAGAGAGTTTAGAAGGGAGGGTGGGGAGTTTGTGGTTGATATTGGGAGAATTAATTATTTTCATTTATTTAAAATCTACTTTACGCTGTATCCTATTGAAGGGAAGGCAGAGGGAAACTTGAAGTAGGACACTCTGTTCCCCATTTTCTGCCGAATTACGGCTTAGAGTATTCAGTAGCAGAATTCAACGCCGAGCTTTACCTTGACAGCGAAAAAACGAAAATATTAAAGATTTCATTTCGTCGACTGGGAATCGAACCCACGACTTGTCGCATTTACAGTCACTCGCTTGTGCTCCTACGCCGTGACTAACCTCAAAAATTCTTATTATATTAGTAATAGTATTCAAACATTCCTTCTAAACTTTTCTATTCTATAGCTTCTATTCTACAATCTGAAATAAACTTTCATAAAATTCTAACATACATATATTGGAACCTACAAAAGACTTTAACAATTCCCTTTTGTGCAACTTCCGCGGGCTTTCAAAGCTATAGTGTGCGTGTTGAGAAGAAATGATGAAGGAAATATGGTTATTTCAATGAGAACTTTCATGTAGAATATGAAATGATAGAAAAGAAATATTTTCAGTAAGCAATTGTTTATTTTGCCTGGTTTCCTATATTTCTTATTCAGCCCATATAAAGGTACTTATTTTATTCAGATTCTTATATTTGAAGTAATAGTTACGTAAGGTTTTGTTTGTTTTTGTATTATTATTACAATGCCAACATAGTGTCAAAACACTCTGTTTTTGACTGACGCAAATAGGGGAAGTTCTCTATTAAGCGGATATATTTTTATCACTTATCAATTTTATTACTGTAAAAACGTATACTTTTAATTTAACTTATAGGGTAAGTAGGTACTGTTACTTATTTAATAAAATTATAAAGAGTTAAAGATTTACGAGAAAACTTGAGCGAATAATCAAAATTATTTTTTTTCAGCTACATGCTTGCGTATTGAGTGACGGAACACAACGCTGCGCTTTGAATCGATACCGAAATGAAAATAGTAAATATGTAATTTCCTGGAGTGGGAATCGAACCTACAATCACACGTTTGTGCCACTGCGCCACGACTCAAAGTCTGATCTTGATAAAGAAATATTTGGAACTATAGTCATTGAAGCACCCACAAAAGCTTTACTTTGCCTTTCCTGATTTTGACGTACCTCTGTATATTTTTTGCTTCTGTTCATTCTCTTCGTTACAACCCCTTTTTGCAATCAAGAATACTTTGAAATAAAGATTGATATAGTATTAGTGTGGACGGTATTTCTATTTCTCTCTAGAAGGATACCATGTAGGTACGTGGTACCTATCCTATATATTATAGTGTATATTGCATATTTATATCCTATATATATTGAATATATTTTTTAATTTTATTATAAGACAAAGAAGCTAAAATAAAAAAAATTTTTTGTCAAATTGGCTTTATTATAATGTCTCTATAGTATATGTTATTCCACACTTAAGAAAAAATACTTATTATTATATAATTACTGTTGTGTTTGGATGTGCATTCATTTCTTCGCTCTGGCACCAATCAATCCGTTTGGAATTGGAGGCATTGCGTGTTAAGTGGCGGAACTCAATGCCGCGTTTTGCCTCGATACCAGAGCGAAGAAATAAAAAAAAAAATTAATATTTCATTTCCTCGAGTGGAGATAGAACTTACAACCAGTCGATTTTGCAGCACACTTTGTGCCCAGCCTGACAAGTTGTGGGTTCGATTCCCACTGGAAACAATGAAATATTAAATATTATAATTTCTTCACTTTAGTATCGAAGCAAAGCACGACGTTAAGTTCCGCAACTCAACACATAATACCTCCAGAATTTAGCGGAAATTGGAGAAAAGGTTAACATTAATTAGCTTAACATTAGGTTCCCAGCTTCCCTCTGCCTATACTTATATATGGGATACAGCGTGAAGCTAAAAAAAACTATAGACATAACTATCAACTTTACAAGAATTCACATAGGTAGACTATCGGAAACAATGCCGCGGGGGATTATTCAACCCCACATACTTAATATTCATGCGGACAATACTTACTTGACTTACAAATTGTTACTTCCAATATATTCGAACTTGTTCGTGTAACTTAAAATATACGGTTTTCTATTGTTAGAGTTTTTTTTGTAGGTTTGAAGGGAAGTAGTCGTAGATGACATGCAACTAGGGTTAATAAATATGTAGTGGGGAACGGAAGTGTCTTAATGGGAACGGTGTCTTGATACTAGGTTACTGCTCAAGTTATCATACACAAGCTTCTATAGCTCAATGATAGAGTACTGGTTTGGTAAAAGGGAGGTTGTGAGTTCAAATCTCAGCAGCAGGCAGGATGTTGCATACAGCGTTGCGGGATACAGCGCAAAACTAAAGATATACATATTTTGTCTTTGTCTTCTGTTCTTGAAATGAGAATTTTATTGTTATTACCTACGATTCATCCAGTTGTATGCTTTATTCAGGGTAAACTGAGACAACAGTTAAATTTAGTTTAAAATCGAGTGATTTTACTCCGTTTTTCCTTTTCATTTTGTGACATGACGTGAGTAGTGATAGAACTTAATATCGCACTTTATCATACCAGAGTGGGAAATGAAAATCATTCATTTTATGCCCCCAAATGGGGATAGAATCCCAAACTACCATACTTTATAGTCTAATGTTGCTCTACTGTGCCACGATGTCCTCCTGGCAGTCCTTAAGGCTACGAGTTTTGAAAATCCATCCAAGTGCGAGTTGGACTCGCGCAGAAGGCTTCGTACCATATTCTATAAAATTAAAAAGGGCAAAATATCGTGTCATTTTTAGGGAGCCCCCTTATATATTCGAAATGTTAAATCATTGTTCTTAAGATACAGGCTGGAGATAGATGAGCCGATAGATAGACAGAAAGATGGATGAACAGATAGCGGAGTTTTAGTAATAGTTTCTTTAGGTACTGATCTCTAAAAACTTAATATGAAGGCTAAGTCGTACTTTAGTTAGTACGGCAATTTCAAGTTAAAACTTGCAAGCCTCTTTAGCTCAGTGGTAGAGCACTGGTCTCGTAAACCAGGGGTCGTGAGTTCAAACCTCACAGGAGGCAGTATGTTTTTCTTTCTCTATTTTTATGCACTACATTTATATTGTATTGTTATAAATTTTTGTAGAACTTTAAAAAAATATATATAATTTTTATCTTTTTACAAAAAAGTACATATATTAATAATTATATTTTTTATGTATCATAATATGTTAGCTTTGTTCATAAGACTAAGAGCGGCGTAGAGTTCTGTTACCTCGATTAGGAATCAAACCCATAACCTGTCATATTTACAGTAACACGCTTGTGCCCTTGTGCCGCTTCAAATAGAAGAAATCTTTGATAGAAATCTATCTATTAGGAGAAAGCAAAAATACTATTTAAAAGCTATATTACATCCATTTTTAATGTAACCCCAGTAGCTATTGTTAGACGTACCTTGTATACTTAGAATGTGTCATGTGTCACAACCCTTACTTTGACATTTGACACAACATTTAACACAACTTTTGACCAAGTCGGTTAAGCACCCATATATATACATATATAAATATACTCTTAGTTATCATTGCGTCTTCCTATCTTTCGGGGTTAAAGAACTTACTGGCATACTTCCTTTTCAGGTCAACTCTTATCAAAAATCTTCTTGTTTTGGATGGTAGAATAAAACCCTATTAGTCTAAGATCAAGAAAATTTATTACTATTCTATTTTTTTTATCAGTTTCACGCTGTATCTCGCACACAGCAGGATAGGCAGAGGGAGCATTGCGTGTTGAGAGGCAAAACTCAACGCCGCGCTTTGCCTCGCCACCAGAGCGAAGAAATGGAAATATAAATTTAAATAAATATTTCATCTTTTCGATCTCCGAACCCACAACCAGTCACACTTGTGCTCCTGCGCCAAAACTGGCCTCTATTCTATAATATTCTATATTATATTATATCTATTCTATTCTATATTATTTATTATTATTACTATTTTCTTCAATTTCTTTTACAATAACAAAATTCCATTTGTTACAGATACATCCTAAACAAAAACAACAATTATAAAACCACCAAGCAAATCCTTGAAATACAATCAATAAAGATGAAATTCTGGTTATATATAGTCAGTGCGTTCAGTTTTGGCCTTTGCAATGCGAATTACTGTAGAGATTCAAATTTATGCTGCCCGGGACGAGATAGCTCCTGTGTGGTGCAGAAGGCTCACCAAAACGCGATAATAGAGGATTTAACCGATAAACCCTGTTACTGTGACCACGCTTGCCTGAAATTGGGAGACTGCTGTCCGGATTTCAGGGAGACGTGTGGAGGTTGGTGTGGATTTTAGTTTTAGTTTTAGCTTTAGTAGTTTGTTTTGTTTTTAGTTGGGTTTAAGTAAGAATGTTTTATGTGATTTTGTAGCTTAAATATAGCTTATTATGTGTGTAAGAAAATGTGAATTTTAATATTTATTTGAAATTAGCCCAAATGCGGCTTCACCCGCTTGTAGTCATATTTTAGCCAAATAATACATTTTTTTTAATAATTTTATCAGCTTTACGCTGTATTCCGCATACATCACGGTAGGCAGCGGGAACCTGGTGTTAGACACTTCGTTATCTACTTTACGCCGAATTTTTCGAGGCTTTGTGTGTTGAGTGGCGGAACTCAACGTCGGGCATTTTGCCTTAATTCGCTTAAGTAATTTTAAAAAATAACAAATATTTAATTTTAGCTCAGAAACCTCTAATCAAATGGACGCGACGGTTGTGGGTTTGATTACCACTCGAGGAAACAAAATATTTAATATTGTCGTTTCCTCGCTCTGGTAACGAGGTAAGACGTGGCGTTGAATTCTACCACTTATCACGCTATCCAGAATTCAGCAGAAAGTGGCGAACGGAAGTGTCTTAACACTAGGTTCCCAGGTTCCTCTAGTACCCAGCTACGTACGGAATACAGCGTGAAGCTAAATAATATAAATAATCTTGTAGCCTAAGTGCCTTTCTTCCATAAAAGGCGTGTTATTAAATAATTTCGCGGGGCGTAATCACCGGATTATGACGGGTGTACCTCAGGGAGCTCCGTGACCCTTAATTTAATATTGCATCTGTACCTGAAGTACGAAAAACGTAGAGTTTCATTAAATATTAATATTTCGTATTCGCTAATGGTTGATATTAAAAACTGTTGACCCATTTGAGGTAATGCGAAGCTTAGCGTTTTTTTCCTTATAAGTTAATGACTATTAAATTGGTGGTTGTGGGTTCAATCCATGTTTAGAAGGATGATTAAATTATATTAATTTCCCTGCTCTTATAGGACAAATTGCGGCGTTTAGTTGTGCCATTTACCAATTCGAGCGAAAAGTTGCTATTTCATAGGTAATTTCGAAATATTATATAAATGTTCATTTGTACACTTTGGTAACAAGGCACAAGACAAAGAGCGGCGTTGAGTTCCACCGTTGAAACTTCAGCGGAAAGTGGGCACTGAAGTATTTTAACACTAGGTTCGTTCTGCTTATCGTATTATATGCGAAATATAGCGTGAAGCAGAAAAACTAAATTCTTTGAGTGAGGATCAAACTCACAACGACAACCTATAAAATCGAACGCTTGAATCCCTGCACCACAACTGTCCTCAAATATCTGCTAAAATCTACTTCACCCAACATAATCTCAATAAAAATGATAATATCACATATATAGCACCTGTTAAAGATGTGGTAAGAATTCTTAAATTTTACAATATCATATATCAAAATAAATTGCTATTCCAAAAAAATTCCCTTCTTACACCATATTATTATACGGGAGCACATAAAATTAAATCAAATTTTATACGTGAACATGTGTCGTAAAAATTCACATGTCGCGGTGTAAAAACGGCTAATCCCCATATAATATTAAGCTTCTTTTTTCACACTGTTTTCTTTTTATGTATGTATATGGTTGTATGGATGATATTATTCTTTTTGTTCTATATGATTTTGGTTTCTTTTGTAATGGGTTCGATTTTCGTTTGAGGAAGTAAAATAATATTTATGATATTTTTATTTTCCTCGTTCTGGTAAATGAGCAATGCGCGATGTTGAGTTCCGCCATTTCTCACGTTAATTTAAGGCATAACCACATTAATTATTATGCTAATTAATTAAATATCGTAGCCCTTCCTGCCCCAGGAACACATGTGTGCGTGTGACTGTGAATGCGACAGGTTGTGTTTAAGGTTTTCATTTCTTTGCTCTGGTGTCTAGGTAAAGCGCGGCGTTGAGTTCCGCCACTAAACACGCAATTCCTCCAGCATTCCACAGAAAGTTGGGAACGGAGTGTCTTAACAGTAAGCTCCTCCCTTCCCCGCTATATATTGAATACAGCGTGAAGCTGAAAAAGACAACCTCAAAAATAATTTTAAATTACCGTTTCGACAAAAATAATTTATATTTAAAATGATTAAATCTATATAATTTTAAATACAACGAAAATATGTACGTAGGTACAAAGACAACACATTATAAATACGGCAACAACTTTTAAACTTTGCAGCGTTGTGTAATTTTTAATAAGGACATTTCTAAAGAGAAAGAGGAAATTATAACGAGAATAATAATATTTTCTCATCTTCAATGTTTGCTTTGTCTCTTATCATTTTCAGTTTTACACGCAGTAAAATAAGGCTAAATAAATATTTTGTTTATATAGGACTGGAATATTTGAGCAATTATTTTAATGATTACGGCCATTTTGTTGCGAAGAATAGCTTCTGATTGTAAACACGATTGTTGTGTGTTCGATTCCCATATGATGCTAGTGATGGCCCAATTATAGCAGTAGCGAGTTATACGACTATAAACGCGACTGGTTGTGGGTTCGAACCCCATTCGAGGGAATCAAATATCTATTTAAATTTATATATAAAGTTATAAAATATTTTTTTAAGCTTCTTAAAAAAAATGGAAATAGAATGTCCTAACACTAGGTTCCCTCTGCCAACCTTGCTGTGTGCGGAATACAGCGTGAAGCTGATTTGATTTGATTTCATTTTTTTATTTTATTATAAAAAAATAATAATAAAAAAAAATACTAAAGGTTTATAGGTTACAACCTACCAGCATACCTTAAGCCACTGTAACGTCAATCTATTGTCAATCGGATATTGAAACTTAATTACAAGAGTTTCTCGTTTAGCAAAAAGGTTGTTGGAGACCTCTTGGGCGATCGAATTTTGGTGCCAAGTAAATTTAGAAATATTTGTTTTTGTTTATGAAAAGAATATAGATTCTAGGAATATGAATGCTTCCTAAAATTTCGGGCCAGCCGTGGCGTACGGACACAAGCGTGTGACGGTGAACGGGATAGGTTTTGGGTTCGATTGCCGCTCGAGGAGATGAAATATTTAATATTTTCGTTTTTTCGTTCCGGTGTTGAACCAAACTCCGGCGTTGAGTTCCACTTTTTTGTTTTTGGTGAAAAATGGAGAATGCAGCGTCTTTACACTAGGTTCCCTCTTCCTACTCTGCTGTGTGCGAGATACAACTTGCAGCTAAAAATGAATTTAAATAGAACTTATTTAAATCTTAAACTCTCCTAGAGTAGTTGTATATTCAACGTCCAGAGATCACGTACAGCCGAAAATAAAAAAAAAAAAACGAATACTTGATGAAACGGATTTTTTAATTATAAAAGTATAAAATACATTATAAAAAAATGGAAGATATGCCAATAAGATTTTGAAAAAATATATTTTATTGCGACTTTCACGTTATTTTTCAATTACTGTTTTGATAGATATAAATAAGTAAAATAAAAATAAATCAGCATCACGCTGCATCTGGCACATATCAGGGAGGGGGAACCCAGATCTAAGATACTTCGTTCCCCACTTTCTACTGGCATTGCGTGTTGAGTGGCGGAACTTAACGCCGATTGCTAATAAATATTCCATTTCCTCGAGTCAATTTTACAGTTACATTTTGTGCACCTGCGCCTTGACTGGCCTATAAATAAATATTAAAGTTATTTCAACACATATGTTCCAATATGCAAAAAATGATTGTTAACGCTGGTGCTCCAAATTCTTCTTTCCTTTTACTTTAGGGATGAAACAAATCGTCCCATTAAAAATAATATATATAATTAACATAATAATTCATAAATTTTAAAATAATAGCAATTCACACGCAAGTCCCGCTTCAAAGATGAATTTTAATTATTCTAGCGAAATGCTTCGTTACCAAAGTTTTAATAAGATTATTATGTGCGAAGTCATGTTTGGAGTTAAGTATGACTTATTGTGTGCTTAAGGAATTAAGATATTTAGAGGCAGAGACACAAGCGAGTGACTGTAACGCGACAGGTTGTGGGTTCAATTCTCATTTGAGAAATATTGAATTTCAGCTTCACGCTGTATCTCGCACACAGGAGGGTAGGCAGAGGGAACCTAGCGTTAAGACACTCCGTTCTCCACTTTCTGCCGAATTTTGGAGGCATTGCGTGTTGAGTGGCAGAACTCAACGCCGCGCTTGTCCTCTACACCAGAGCGAAGAATTGGAAATATAAATTTAAGTAAATATTTCATCTCCTCGAGTGGGGATCGAACCCACAACCAGTCGGTTTTTATAGTCACAACTCGTGCCGCTGCGCCACGACTGGCCTCATATAAAAATTGAATATTTTCATTTTTTTCGTTCTGGTGTCGCGGCAAAGCGTTCCGCTGTGTTCCGCCATTTACTTACGCCGGAAAGTAAGGATTGGCGTGACTTAACACTAGGTACCCTCTACCTTCCCTGATGCGAGCGAGATACAGCGTGAAGTTGGTAACTGGTATTATTTCTATTTTAGTTCATAATTTAATGTAAGTTGCACCCAGATAACCAAAAACGGACTAATGTTAAATTGCCTTTTTGTTCGACTAAGTTAAGAGTTCTCAGTTTTTGTGTATTGGTATCCAACTTCAAAGTCACGTAGGTAGGTAGAGGGAGCATGGAGTTCTAATGTTAATACACTTTGTTCCCATGAAGACACTTCCTATACCCGGATATATAGATATATAGATTCGAAATCGGTTTCTGTTTTGTTTTAAATTTTATGTTTTACTTCAATTATTTAGTAAAGCTTAGGTTATAGTGTAATGACTTTCGGCTGTCTTCGAAACCTAATGCCGCGCTTCGTCCCTGTGGAGAAATAAAAATTGTTTATTTTATTTTTATACTAGCGGCCCGCCCGCGGCTTCGCCCGCTTGAACTACATGATAATTGATTTAGTAAACAGAATTGACTGATGATTATAATTACTTCGTATATAATTTTTTTACTACATTATCGTAATTTCTATAAGATTTTTTTGGATTTTTTTATAATTGATGAAGGTAACCTTCACCAACAATTCAATTTTGTTTATTTTATTGTTTGTACTCTGAACAATAGTGCTTTAAAATATTTAATTTATCGACAGTCATATAACCAAGATGTTTCGAATGTCATTCTTTAGCCAAGAATCTTACCAGCGCGATTGCTATATAACATTCGCAGGCAAGCTAGCCTTGAGTTCATTCAAATGATGATAACTTTTTTTCAATGAACCGATTTTGATGAAACTTTAAATATTATGTTGATTTAAAACAAAGCAATTGGTGTAAGATTTAAGTAAATCGGTTCAGTACTTTCGGAGATAAGCGTAATCATACATACAGACAGACAGATGAGAAATTAAAAAATATATATGTTTGCTTTCTATTATTCTTTTTAAGTGTTTCTCTATCCATTTTAGTCAAAATTACTAAATGTAGAGTCAAAATATTTTTACTGTTTTATAATATAGATAGATAACAAAAAAAGAAACAACATATTTATCCAGGCTAATTGAATAGAAAACTAACATCCATTAATACATTGTAATGCGAAATAAAATATTTTTTTCGAATAAAATTCAGCCCTCATTAGAGAATTTCCGTATATATAGGAACGCGTCCTTTTCATATTTGAATGCGTTCAACAAGTCTTTGTTTATTTTCTTTAATTATAAATTTCAAAGAAATATAAACTTTGAACACTTTGTTCGGCAAATAATTATTTATATTGAGGCTGTCGTGGCGCAGTGGTAGTGTCGCCACGGTTACAGGATCGATTCTACAATACATTTTTCAGTTAAGTGCAATTTGAAAATGATTGAACAAAAACATATCAGCTGTGACGTTAAGACATTTTGTTCACCATTTTTCACAGATTTTGTTGAATGATGGAAGTTTGCTACGTACAAAAGTGACTTAATTCGGTTAAGCCATTTCTGAGAACAAACGAACAGACAAACAGACATACTGACCAAGTTCTATTATATTGTTAAATGCCCGGACGGACGAATGTAATTTAGTGTATTAAGTATAACTCAATAGTTTAAGCGGGCGAAGCCATGAGCGGGTATAAATAGAAATTGTATAATATACAATATTTTATATAAATTACAATATACGCTTCGCCCCATGCTTACTTCGCACTCCGTAATTTAAAAAAAAACGTACATGCGCGAATCTGGCTCGCCCACTGAAGGTTCAAAAATTGGAAAAAAATTAGGATTTAATTACCAACGTTTAGTTTTCATATTTTTTTCCTGAAGTAGTTACTACCTATAGAAATTTTATAATTTTAAGTAAACCGCAAGTATCCTTTTATTTCTGATTCCCTTTATAGTGTCGAATACGTGTTTTTATGATATAAACGGCCATATCTTTTTTTTTAAGTAAATGTGATAATACCTACGATTTTTTCAAAAAATCACGGGATGTAGGTTTGAGTATGTGGTTTTTTATTCGATATCTCCAAGCGTTCTTGGGATAAAAGCTCTTGACAGACAGACAAACGGACAAGAAAGTAATCTTATAAAAGTCCCTTTTTTTGGTTAAAAATGTACGGAGTCCTAAAAAAGTTTTAAATGACAACAATAGAGTTTGTTTTAAATATAGCATTTACTATAGTGCTTCGTCGCTCATGATATTGTTGATTTCATACTGTTATATAGAAATACTAATAAATCAAGGGCGTCGTGGCTCAGTGGCATAGCGTCTGACTGTAAACTCGAAGGCTTTAGGTTCAATTATCATTTGGGGGATAAATCATTTTCATTTCCTCACTTTGGTAATTGATGGTGACGTTGAGTTAAGTTTCCGTCTCTCACTTGGATGAAATGTAGAGAGCGGAATTCTTAAAACTAGGTTCCTTCTGCTTACTCTGCTAAATTCGGTATATGGTGTGAAGCTGTAAAAGATAACTAATTGTACACGCGATTGGTTGTGGGTTCATTCCTCACTCGAGAATTTGAAATGTTTAATTTCATTTCTTCGCTCTAGTGTCAAGGCAAAGTGCGACGTTGAGTTCCGCCATTCGACACGCAAGGCCTTCAGAACTCGAAAACTGTTCCCCATTTTCAGAATTTACCGTTACAGCGTGGAGTTGATTTTTTTTGTATAACTAAGTAACAATAGAACATAGTAATTGAGGCCAGTTGTGGCGCAGGTGCACAAAGTGTGACTATAAAAACCGACTGGTTGTGGGTTCGATCCCCACTCGAGGAGATGAAATATTTACTTAAATTTATATTTCCATTTCTTCGCTCTGGTATCAAGGCAAAGCGCGACGTTGAGTTCTGCCACTCAACACGCAATGCCTCCAGAATTCGGCGGAAAGTAGGGAACGGAGTGTCTTAACACTTGGTTCCCTCTGCCTACCCTGCAGTGTGCAGGATACAAAAGGTGAAGCTGATTTTTTTTAAGTAACAATGGAAGTAGCCCGAAGATATTTATATTAACAAAATTATATTTTATATCGGGCCTCTAAATAAACATCGCGCTGCATTAACCGGATCAGCCTACAAAGAATGTTTGATATACGAGAGGATTGCTCGGACAGTTATTTATTTCTGTAATAAATATTTTGAACATATATTATAAGATGTATCTTTTCTTTATGAATTGTTGTAATAAAGATTTATTATGGTAAATTCTATTATATTTGCTTCTCTATGTCATGAAATGTGCTATAAATATGGATATTTTCTTTTTTTTTTCAGCTTCACGGTATATTCGATAGATAACAGTGTAGGCAGAGAGTCATTTTTGAGGTATTGCGCTTTGAGTGGAACCTCAGTGCCGCGGTTTGCCTCAGTGCCAGAGCGAGGATCTAAAAATAAATATTTAATTTTCTCGAGTGGAATCGAAACCACAACTTTGAGGTTCCAATAATCTTTTATTTCTTTTATAAATTCTTACTTATTGCTAATTTTCATAATTGTAAGTTTAGGGGAAGTACCTATAGGATTTAAATACGCGGCGAATTTAATACAAATTTGGAAAAACTTAAGCTTAAAGGCTTGTATCGATTTTATTAATTTAAAGTTAAATTTGATATTCAATTCAGCTTATTTCCCGCAATCTTGAGAAAAATGGACTTGTTAAATGGACAGACGGACAGACGGATAATGAAGTGCCGAAATACACTCGTGTTTTCTGTTGAGGCATCCCTAGAGAATGTCTCCTCAAGGGGCGAAAGGAACTTGGACTTTAACCCCCTGAATACACAAGTTAACCGTGTTAACCTCTAAAAAACCCATTTATCGCATCACCAGTCTTTCAAAACACTCCTCTTACAGCCGCGCCCAGTGTCAACATATTGGGCGTCAACGTTTCGAGTGACTGCCAGTATCATGATCATATGGAAAACAAGACCAAGTTGGTCTCGAAGAAACTGGGGGTCATCAGCAGAGCGAGACGGTATTTCACGCCAAAACACCGATTGGCCTTATATACCATATACCAGGCCCAGGTTCGGCCTCACATGGGGTACTGTGTTCATCTCTGGGCTGGTGCACCTCAGTATCAGCTTGAACCATTTGATCGCATACAACGTAGAGCCGTTCGAATCATTGGGGACCCAATTATCTATGAAAGGCTTGATACTATGGCTTGGCGTAGAGACGTCTCCTCGCTATGCGTTCTCTATCGCATTTGTCATGGGGAGTATTCTGAAGAACTGTTTGACCTGTTACCTGTCGTTGAATTCTTTAATCGTACGTCACAAGCTTAAATATCGTCCACACTGTACTGAATACGTGGCACTACACTACTGTGCGGTTTCAGAGGAACTTCCTTCCACGTTTATCTCCACCTTAAAGGCCGTCAACGCACGTGTAGCTTCACTGGTGTTGCACGGGGTCGTGAGCGGCGGTGATCACTTACCATCAGGTGACCCCAACGCTCGTGTGCTTTGTCCTTTTCCATAAAAAAAAGAAGTGATCCTATAAGGGTTCACATTTTTTAGCTTCACGCTATATACCGCACATAGCAAGATAGTCAGAGGAAACCTGGGAACCTAGAGGCACACTCTGTTCCCATTAAGATACTTGCGTTCCCCACTTTTGAATTGTTGAATTCTAGAGCCCAGCCAGCCAATTTCCTAGAGCGAGAAAATAATTAAATATCATATTAATGTTCTCAAGTAGGATTCGAACCCACAATTTATCGCGCTTACAGTCGTATTTTTGCAGTTTAGTCCACTGTTTTTTAACATATCTTAAAAACAAATTTAATATAGAAGTACAAACTAAAAATCTCCAAATGCATTCAGGTGTGATACAACTGCACTGATTTAAATTATAAACAACTGCTACTACTACTCTTATTATTTACAAAAAATATATATTTTATTATTGTAATACGACAGATCCGCTCCTGGTTTGTTTTTTTCTTTTCCTTTCACACTTTCTTTTGTACATTAAATATTAAAATGTAATTTTTCGCTGCAACCATTCCCAATTCTGAGTTCGAAGAAATGTTTTATATTTAACTATATTCTGGAATTGAAGAATGTTGGCTATATGGTTAACATTAGGAAATATCTATATACGCAGTAGTTGTGTGTTCGATTCCCACTGAGAATGTATTTAATTTTCATATTTGCTAGACTTCTATGAACTATAATATAATTAAGAAATAAAGAAATCTCTTTCAATTAGACCTGAGGTTCTTCATGACTTCGTCCAACCATCTGATCTTGGGTTTCCCTAGGTTTTTTATGTCCAGTATACCATTCAGCAAAGAAATGGATGTTCTGGTTTCTCTCATTCTCTCCGCTTGTGCGATACATCAGAGATGTCCAACTTTGAACATTTTATTTATATAATTAGGGAACCTAGTGTTGAGACACTTCGTTCCCCACTTTCTGCCGAATTCTGGAGGCATTGCGTGTTGAGTGGCAGAACTCAACGCCGCGCTTAAACTCGACACCAGAGCGAAGAAATATAAATATAAATTTAAGTAAATATTTCATCTCCTCGAGTGGGGATCGAACACACAACCAGTCGGTTTTACAGTCACACTTCGTGCCGCTGCGCCACGACTGGCCTCTTAATAAATTTGGTACAATTAAGTCAATTATGGAATATTTTAGACTTGGCGCAGTGGCACAAACGTGTGACTGTAAACGCGACGGTTGTGGGTTCGTAGTCGATTCTCGGTTGAGAAAATGGATTATCATTTAGTAGTATTCTCATTTTTTCACTCTGGTAAGTGTGGCGTTGTGTTCCACCTCTGAACACGCAATGCATCAAAATTCTGGCGGAAATTGAGGAACGGAGTATTTTAACACTAGATTCCCTCCCTCTGTCTACCTTACTACATACAATGCAGCGGGAAGCTGAAAAAAAAATGGAAAAAAAATTATAAACATGATCACAATCATGATTTTTTAATCATTAAAACTATACGTTCCAAAAAAGTAAAAGTTTTGGCAATAGTTAGTCACCAAACAACAAGGTGGCATACGTTTTAAGATGAAAAAAAAAAGATTCATACCGAAGTTTCTTTAAAGAAAAACGAAAAACCCAGGTAATATTTCAAGCCTACCATTAAAGGAAATGCTTTGTCTCGAGCGATCACAAGGAGTCTTTTAGAACGGCCCCGTAATAGGTAATGGGGCCGTTCTAAAAGAGCTCTCATTAGAGGGCTTGGATGTGTGTATGTATGACTTTTTCATATATGAGAGAGTAAACTCACCTATAATTATAAAAGTTCTATGATTTTTAAAAGGTATAAAAAAACGTATACAAGCTTTAAGTTCGTGTTGAGTTTGTGGACTTATTTCGCTTATTTATATTGCAAAAACAAGACATGGATTAATCGAGGTAAGGACAAACGCGGCGTTGTGCCCTGATGAGTAGATAAAGTAGAAAACTAAATATTTTGACGCTAAGTTTTTTACGAGGCCAGTCGTGGCGCAGGTGGACACAAAAAGTGTGCAGATGTAAATGCGGCAGGTTGTGGGTTCAATTCCTATTTTGATAAGGAGGCAAATATCGGCGTTGATTATGGGAAAGAAGTGTCTTAATGAGAACTTAGTGTTGTAGGATTAGATTCCCAGGTTCCTTCTGCCTTCCCGCGCTGTGTACGGGATATAGTGTGAAAATTAATTGAGAATTGATTTTATTTATCTCTATGCTGAGGAATGTTATTTAATCAAATTTACAATAAAGAAATAATTTCCACAATTGAAATAAATTCTTAAAAATGTGTGCAATCTAATATAATTTACGTCTTTGCATTGAAATTTAAAATATCCCTTAATAAAAAATAACAGATTTTACCATTAAAAAAATAAAATATATAAAAAAAAACCTTTTTTCACATCTAGGTTTGTGGTTTAAGTCTGGCTTTGTCTTAAAGAAATCGCAAGCTCTTACAGGCTTTCAGTGCGACCTCGATACGTAATAGGTCGGTCTCATTAGATGCTAAGCCTAAGAACTATACTTATAGGTTGTAGTTTTGATATTTTTCAAAATATCTATCTTTTGAGGCCAGTCGTGGCGCAGCGGCATGAAGTGTGACTCTAAAATCGACTGGTTGTGGGTTCGATCCCCACTCGAGGAGATGAAATACTTACTTAAATTTATATTTCCATTTCTTCGCTCTGGTATCGAGGCAAAAGCACGGCGTTGAGTTCTGCCACTCAACACGCAGGTGAGAAACGGAGTGTCTTAACACTAGGTTCCCTCTGTCTACCCTGGTGTGTGCGGGATACAGCGTGAAGCTGATTATTATGATCTTTTTATGCACCGTCGTGGTACAGTGGGAGAATGTCTCACTGTAAACATTCGGGAAATGGATGAATAGTGGGAATGAATAATTTTCATATTATCACTGTGGTTGAAAGATAGAACGCGGCATTGAGTTCCGCCACACAACACACAATGTCTTAAAAATTCAGATGGAGTCGGGAATGGAGTGTTCCCTCTGCCTGCTCTGCATGATACAGCGTGAAATTGGAGTCATTACTTAGACAATATTTCTAAAGAATTTACCTTTGCTACAAAAAAGAATCTCACCTATATTAGAACGATAAATATTTTTTTTTCAAGAAGCCAGTTTGGCGAAGGGACACAACCGTGTGACGGTTAATGCGACAGAGTGTAGATTCGAATCCTACTAGGGAAAAAAATATTTAGAGAGAGATACAGAGGCAAATCAAGATTCAGATCCTCAGAATTCACCGGAAATGGCTAGCATAGTGTAGTAACACTAGCTGAAAAAAATAATTCCCCTTTCATTCTTCTTTAGTGAGTTAATTAAGTTTCACAACATTAAGTCGTTGGAAGAAATAGTTTCAAATGCTCCAAAGCGTAAGTTCACGTTTCAGAAAGCAATGCCATATAACTCGAAACTTTCTAACTGAATTTCAATAAAAGGAGTGTGCGAAATTTCAAACGGTATCGGTATCTACAATGGAATTGATTTATCTATGTTGACGGGATTCTAGAATTTGTTAGGAATTTTATCTTGCAAATTTTAGGATATAAGATTTTATTTACTGTATGCTGTATCGTCAGAGCAGAGAGAGAGAGAGGGTGGAAGGAATCTAGTGTTAAAACATTCCGTTCCCATTTTCCGCTGAATTCTCGAGACAATCCGTATTGTGTATTAAATATTCCATTTCCTCGAGTGGGAATCGAACACACAACCTGGTCTACTTTGTGCCCCAGCGTTACAACTGGCCTCAAGCAAATAAGATTTTAGTTGCTTTATATATTGTATATACGAAGTCCGCATATAGCAAGATAGACAAAGGGAACCTAGTATTTTGACATTTAATTCTCCATGCACCGCCCAAGTTTCGAGAAACTACGCGTTGAATGACAAAAGCAAGCGCTGTGCTTTGTCTGTCAACATAGCGAGGAAATGATAATAATTCTCATACTCTCTCGTAGAAATCGAACCCACAACCGTTGCGTTTACAGTCATATACTGTGCTACTACGACATCAACACCGATGACCTTATTACAATAATAACATTAAGCATCACATATTAAAAGTACCCTAAAAAAACCACTCCAAGAACTAATGAAGTCTAACCGAAGCTGTTCTAAAAGTATAATATCGTAACAATAAATTTTCTCTAGTGGAAATTGAACCCGCAACCGTCGCGCTTACAGTCATATACTGCGCCACTACGATCTCAACAACGACGATCTTATTATAGTAATAACATTAAAGCATCACATATTAAGAGAACCCTAAAAATATCTCTCCAAGGACTAACTAAATTTAAGTAAAACTCCAAAAGTTCCAAAAGTAAAATCTCGTAACAATAAAGTATTACTTTTATAAAGATCAAAGTTAAGGTATACATAATCTGTGTCGTCGGACATTACCGAAATTACTTCTTTTTTATTATCCTTTTTTTTAAGTTATCGATCTTTAGATGAGGCCAGTCGTGGCGCAGCGGCACGATTGTAAAACCGACTGGTTGTGGGTTCGATCCCCACTCGAGGAGATGAAATATTTACTTAAATTTGTATTTCCATTTCATCGTTCTGGTTTCAAGGTTAAGCGCGGCGTTGAGTTCTGCCACTCAACACGCAATGCCTCCAGAATTCGGCAGAAAGTGGGGAACGGAGCGTGCATACAGCATTCAGCATGAAGCTGATTTGATTTGATTTTTAAATCTTTTGGGTATCGCGATACTTTCTATTAGATAGGTATGTCTTTTTGGTATATACTCGTATACAGTACTAACACTTAGGTACTTATATTCGTTTTCCGCTTCACGCTGTATCCTGTATAACAGGGTTGGCAGAGGGAACCTCACTCTGTCCCCTACTTTCCGTCGAATTTTCGAGGTATTGCTTGTTGAGTAGCAGAGTCCAACGTGTGCGGCACAAAAGTGCGGCACTTTGCCTTGTGTAACAGAGCTAATAAATGAAAATATTACAGAATAATAATTCCCTGAGTGGGAATTGAATCCACAACCGTTGCGTCTACACGCTTGTGCCCCTGAGCCACGACGGCCTGTATAACTATATAATGTTCTTTTCATTTTTTAATGCGAGATAAACATGAGAAGCCGTTTTCTCTGCTGGCTTCTGGTCTTGAAGTCCTGCAGAAAGCTAATAACAGAGTGTTGAGACACTATATTCTCACTGTCTGTTCTATTGTTCACAGTAACAATAGCCTGAAATTGTAGATATAATTAACAGTTTTCAAAAAAACAGTGTTAGTATTCTAAGCGTCAAAGCGTTTTTTCGCTTAATTAATTAAAGGACTTAGGGAAAGCCGCCAGCTTCGTTAAGGTTGGACGTGTTAATGTGTCCTAAAATAACTTGCAGGTTTTACGTGATGGCATTTTGCTTTTTTTCTCCGTGTTTCTACGATCTACCATTGATTTTTTTATTATTATGTAATGTTTGAGAATGATGTTCTATTGGTAAATTTTCAGTTTAAATGCGATGGTAGTGGATTCGATTTCCGTATAGGGAAATAAATTATTTACTATTTTCCTCACTCCGGTGCCGGGCAAAGTGCGGCGTTGAGTTCTGCCACTCAATTTGCAATGCTTTGGATATTGGTGGTAAAGTGGGGGGCCTATCTTGCTATATGTGCGGGATACAGCGTGAAACTAAAAAAAGAAAAAGATTTTTTAATATTAAATGA
This sequence comes from Heliconius erato x Heliconius himera, assembly GCA_013421005.1. Taxonomy (NCBI): domain Eukaryota; kingdom Metazoa; phylum Arthropoda; class Insecta; order Lepidoptera; family Nymphalidae; genus Heliconius; species Heliconius erato x Heliconius himera. The sequence continues at coordinate 36,387 of JAATLQ010037376.1, forward strand.
TAATAATAAATTTAAAAAATAAAAAATATATCTCCTCATTTTTTTATTAAAAATCTCACACAAATCCTTATTTTTAACTAATACAAATATATTATAGCTCATAGAGCATGAAGCAAAAAACCCATTATATGCAGCGTTTACTTCAGTTTCCTAATAATACAATTGGGATACACTTTTATAAAAAGCAAAAACACAAAAAAATAATAGAATTAAAAGAAGAGAGGGTGAGAGAGTTTGCATTTTCTTATTTTCTCCGCTTTTCCTTATTTCCAAATTCATACAAGAATATATAAACATTATTTTCATATATTATACGAACTAACCTAAGCATATTATGAAGAAATATTATATTTTCTCCACCCTCCCGTTTCCAAAGAACCACTCAACTCCTGGGTTTATGTCTTCACAGACTATAATAGCCTGTAACGCTATAAACATTGTGTTCTATGGAACTTTTGTGCGTATAGGTACTTAATATGTGATATATTTAGTATACTTAGTATATGTTATAGAGAGGTCGTATCTAGAATATTTTTTTAGGGTGTCGAATTATTTAGAGGCTTAAGGGAGCTTACGAAAAAGTGTTTTTTTGAACTGACTTCTGTGAGAAAAGGAGGTTATCAATTCGACTTTATTTTTTTATGTTTGTAACCTCAGAACTTTTGACTGGGTGAACCGATTTTGATGATTTTTTTATTTTTTTTATTTGAAAGCTAGTGCTTCTTGTGTGGTCTCATATTCTTTGGTCTATTTTTGATAATGGTATCTATGAGAAAATCGGAACCGATTTCAATGATTCTTTTTTTAAATTTTACATAGGAAAACTACTACCTACTCTTTTTTAAACATTTTTAAAGTGTTATTCACACTTAGGAAAGAAAAATACTTATTTCGAATACGTATAAAAATTTGAACGTAGCGGGACTCGAACCCGCGCCTGGTCGGTTTCCAGGAGGCGCGGGTTCGAGTCCCGCTACGTACGAATTTTTATACGTTTTCTAAATAAGTACTACCTACTCGTTTGAGAAGCATCCTTTTAAGATCTACCCAACACAAGGCCAAGTGAAACAAACAGGTTTAAAAATTTGAAGTCAGATTTTTATTTTTGTTATTTTTTTATCTTTAAGTGAAAAATATACAGGTTAATGTTAACGTTATTGTAAATTATGCGATATTTAAAAAAAAATACCTCTTCTAGTATAAAATGTATAGATATTTCCATTTTTACGCGAACAAAATATTGATGCACAGTAGCTATTTCGACATTTTAATTGAATAAGAGTACGTCAGCGTGTACTCGACGTGCGGTTGTCATTTGCAAACTGTGGGAAAATTCGATCAAAACAAGCTCTCGAAATCTAGTATGAATTGAAGAATCTGATGAAAAGACTCTGTAGAAGGATGTTTAACTATATACGATGGTTGTAGGTTCGATTTTTAATTTAGGGAATAAATGCATTTAAATTATTAAGTGACTTTGGAAAAAGGAAGTTATATTTTTTTCATGTTTATGTTATATTGTTGGGATTGGATGAAATTCGGATATAATAATATATTTAGGGTGTTCTAAATTCTTTCTGTTTGTGTTATATAATTGTCCATTTTCCGAAAAATAAATTCATATAGATTTACCTTTTTAATTTAAATGTAGTATATTCTAAAATAAAAGTACAGCTTCATCAAAATTGGTTCAATATTTTTTGTATATTTCCGGGCATGTGCAAAATACATGAATAAAAATAATCAACTTCACGCTGTATCCCGCACACAGCAGGGTAGGCAGAGGGAACCTAGTGTTAAGACACTCCGTTCCCTACTTTCTGCCGAATTCTGGAGGCATTGCGTGTTGAGTGGCAGAACTCAACGCCGCGCTTAACCTCGACACCAGAGCGAAGAAATGGAGATATAAATTTAAGTAAATAATTCATCTCCTCCAGTGGGGATCGAACCCACAACCAGTCGATTTTACAGTCACACTTCGTGCCGCTGCGCCACGACTGGCCTTGTATAAAAATTATAATAATAAATAAAGCACTACTTTCTCTCAATAAATAAAATCTCTGACAACACTATTTTATACATTCAACCCTCTTTATGAGGGTGAATGGCAAACATTTATTTTGATGATCGCTAGACTACGCGTGACATATGAAACTTAGAGCCAGTGAGATTTAATATTTATTAGAATTATCCAACGACTGTGTTGGTACAATATTTTTGCCAAAGGAAAAGAAATATGATATTATTTTTAAACTTTTCGCACTACACTTAAGGCCAGTCGTGGCCCAGGTTCGATATCCACTAGAAAATGAAATATCTAATATTTTAATTTTTTCGCTTAGGTCATGAGACAAAGCGCGGCTTTGAGTTTCGCCACTAAGCACGTAATTCTTTCAGAATACGGCGGAAATTAGAGAGCGGAAGTGCCTTAATTAATAGGAATCCAGTATCTTTACGCTGGATTCCCAGGTTCCATCCATAATGTAAACATTCGATCTCCCAAGGGACGATGACTATGCCTCACTGAACTGACGATATATCTGGACAGCATCAATAACACGAACCTATAACCGAACAACAAACATTTATTGTTAGTTTACTTCAAATATAAATTTAAGTAAATATTTCTTTTTCTCGAGTGGGGATCGAACCCACAACCAGTCGGTTTTACAGTCACACTTTGTGCCGCTGCGCCACGACTGGCCTACTGGTTAGTTTACAAAAGCCATATTTACAAAATTGGTATCTTACATCCAAGAAGCTAAAACGCTTCACCGAACTTCAATTAACCTTAAATTAATTAGTGCAGGTTCAAAGGCGAGATCCGCAACGTTAAGAACTTACTTTACAAAATGAAAGAACTTATTTCTTGAAAACTTAGACGCGAGATTACTTCAAAATAACTCTATAATAGGTACTTTTGTACGCCTTTCTTTGGAAAAGGTGTATTTTTTTGTTTTTTAGGGTTCCGTAACTCATTAGGAAAAATCAGAACTCTTATAAGATCACTTTGTTACTCGACGTCAAGAGAATTTATCTCGGGATCATCGATTTCGAGTTCGATCGATTGATATTAATAGCAATCTAAAATTAATATCAAATTTCAGAAGACATCCAGTTTCTAAGTCAATGCAATCAAGAGATAAGAACGATACGTTTAAATTGGCAAGAAGTTAGAATTAGCAGTTTGTACTGCAAATTCTAATAAAGAAAAGAAATTAGAAGAAATCTTAATTTAATTGTATGTAATTTTGTAGAAAATGAGTACCATATAAATACTATTATAAATCGTACTTCCCGTTGACTTGCAATCCTGAATTTAGTATGGAATCCTCAGTATGCGAGCCATACTCGCTTTTGCTCAGTTTTTAATTTTTTTATTGTTTGCATTTTCTAGGATCGAAATATCTCTAATGAGGATCTATTGGCATATCGTAACGTACTCTATTTTTAGCACATTTAAAGATGTGTTTGAAATCTTTTAACATAACAACATCATTGGCAAACGTTTTTCTTTAATTATTTTAGTAAATCAGTAACAAACTTCATCTAAATGAATTCAAACGACCACTTTAAATAAAGACATCAGTTCTGATAGTAAAATGAATAACTATAGATAAACTTAGCTATATAACGATCTGATGCAAGGCTATCTCTACCCTTATGCTATAACAGCTACATCACTAATGCAGTTCCTCTAATCCCCATATTGATGGGATACATACATTAAACGGACGTCCGGAACAATACAATTGACGCACTATACATTCCAAATAATCAATGAACTAGTACGTAAATACGTGAGTACATCACTACAGTATCATGTCACGTCACTAGCTTAACAATTAATCTAGGCTAATATTGTTATTAAGTGTTATTGAATAATTGTATCTTTAAAATATATAAATATATATATCCATATTCAGTTAATATAATATTTTTTTTGCTTCACGCGTCCCGTTAATCCCGTTGTAATGGCTGGTAACTCCATTACCGATTTTTCACAGAATATTCGAGGCATTCAGTGCTGAGTGGCGGAACTTAACGCCACGTTTTGCCTTGTTACTAGAGCGGAGGAGAAATGAATCATTAATAATTAATGATTTATTTCTCCGAGTGGGAATTGTTTTAAAGGTGGTTTTTACAAAATACCAAGCGACCCGCTTGCGGGCGAAGCCGCAAGCTGATGACAAAAAGACATCCTTTTTAACAATAAATCTCTTCTTCAAGTACCTCTCATTATGAATATAGAGTGAAGGAACTCAATACCTATTTTTTAATGCACCGAGGAGAATCTGCCACATATACCATCTTTTACTGATACTTTTTCATTAAGTAAACTTTTTGAGGCCAGTCATGGCGTATAACCACAGGTTTGTTACTGTAAACGCGACAGGTTGTGGGTCCGATTCCCATGTGAGGAACTGAAATATTTAACATTTCCATGTTTTCGCTTTGAGACCAAAGCAAAACGTGGCGTAAAGTTCCATCACTCAACACAATCATTGCATACAAAATTTGGCGGAAAATGGGGAGCGGAGTGTCTTAGCACTAGGCTCTCCACGTGTCTATCCTGCCTTCAGGATATAGCGCGAAACTGAAAAAAAAAAACCATTTTTACCATAAATTTAGTTTACATGCCTACAAGGTGGAAGTTCAAAGCTTTTCCTTCGCAGCTTTAAATATAATAAGCTGTAGCTGTGTGTCTTTTTATACCGAACATTGGCTTCTAAACGCTGAAGCTATTTTTAATTTTAACAATCACATGCTAAGTAGCCAAGTAGCTATTATATTCAACAGAGAAAAAGCAATTCGCGGTCGCTTTTTAATATATTTTTTAAAAATCTTATAAATTTAAAGAACGTATAAATATTGTGATCCTCTCCGTTGAGCAGACTATTAAAATGGCCTGTGCTGAGCTTGGGCATTCCATCGTTGTAAGTCTACAAAGATCTCCCACTGGGTTATAGGAACACTTTGAAATAATTTTCTTGAACGACTGAGTACTTAAAATTAAAAAAATATATATTAAAAATAAAATGCTTCCAGAATTTGGCAGAAAATGGAGGACATAGTTTTAACACTGTGATCCCTTTACTATTACTATTTTTTAAAGATATTTTAAATTCAAATCAATTTCAATTTCAATTTATATCTTCTGTTTTATTGTACAATGAAACAATTTAAACTCAACTCGAATTCTAAAGATACATATATATCATGTATGTACGGGCTAAAAGTGGAAACCGTAATAATGACTGATTTCTCTTTGTGAAATTGTGTAAAAATATCCATTTATATGATAAAAAATGATGTAGGATCTGTTCCATCATTTTATGGTCAGTAAAATTAAAGTATAAAAGTTATTTAGCAGTCATCGTGGTGGTTATGAGTTCCCACTTTCTTTTTCTCACACTTTCGTTTTCTCACTCTGAACGAAAAATAAAATGAAGATTTGACACTCAATAACACTGTGTGTGTATGTATAGTGATTTGACTAGTGTCAAATCAGGGAACCACTAGGTTCCCTCTGCCTATTCGGATATTAACGGAATAAAGAGTCAAGTCAAGTGAGGCCAGTCGTGGCGTAGTGGCACGAAGTGTGACTGTAAAACCGATTGGTTGTGGGTTCGATCCCCTCTCGAGGAGATGAAATATTTACTTTATTATATATTTCCATTTTCTTCGCTCTGGTGTCGAGGCAAAGCGCGGCGTTGAGTTCTGCCACTCAACACGCAATGCCTCCAGAATTCGGCAGAAAATGGTCTTAACACTAGTTTCCCTCTGCCTACCCTGCTGTGTGCGAGATACAGCGTGAAGCTGATTTAAAGAGTCAAGTCAAAGTAATCATACAATAATAGTACTTACAGTACATCAAATTAAACAACGAATTTATACCAAAAAAAATTAAATTCCCATCCAAAAATACTTCCCGCAAAACAAATATTCAGCGTAAATGAATATTTACATTTAACACGCAACAATTAATGGTTTAGCGAAATGTATTCACAGAGAGAGATATCTCGGCATTTCGGAGGCATTTAATTAAAGCTATGACAGATGTGATTCGTCTCTATCACACTGCCTAGATAGATAGATAGATATATAGATATTTAGATGTTTTGATAACAGAATATTGTTTTGTGTGTAATATTCATTAGGGAACTATTAAGTAATGGTGGATTTATAATAATTTTGGTTTAGTTTTTAGGTGCTTTTTATAAGAAAATAATACAATACGTTATTGCCGGCCGGCAACGCACCTGTAGCTCCTCTGGTGCTGCACGGGGTCGTGGGCGGCGGTAATCACTTACCATCAGGTGTCCCGAACGCTCGTTTGCCTTGTCCTTTTCCATAAAAAAAAATCGGATTAAACTTCATAAGAATGGAATGCTCGCTCCAGTCTGTTTCAAAGGTATCACAAATAGTTAAATATGTATTTGTATAAAATTTATTTAAAAAAAAATCTCGGTGAGTTCCTTGCGCCGGCTTCTCTCAGGTCTGCGGCATTAACTTTAGTGATCTGGTGGAAGTCTGTTTAACGTTCAAAAAATGCAAACTTCTTGTTTTGAATAAAATTATTTGACTTTGACTAATAATATATTCAATCGGTCTTAATATAAATAATTTATCTCAGTTGAGAGGTGACCTAAGTAAAGAGAGTAGCTAGCATTATACCTTCAGACACAACTTGCCTTAAATATATAGTGGAGTTCTAATTAATATAGAAGAAAACTTACTTAAAAAACATGAGGAGATGATAAATGCATATATGAAGAGGTTAATAACAGTGGACGAAGCGAAAGACGCAGAAGCAGAGACTATAGCGTTTGGTGCTCCATTCTTTCTTTCTTATCCGCTATTTAACGCACTACATTTCTCTCATACCAAGGTAGGCAGTGGGAACCTTGGAACCTAGTGTTAATACACTCCGTTCCCATTACGACACGTCACACACAAATATACACATACATATTATTAGACTTGACATAATAATATATTATCTCTATACAAATAGTATATTTCAGCCGAGAGGTGAACTAAGTAAGGAGAGTAGCTACCGTGACTGACAGTAGTCGTCCGTGACAACTGCATTATACCTCGAAACAAAACTTGTCTAAAATACATAGTGGATTTACTACTGCTTTGATATTGCATTCTAAATAAAACAGTTTACTCTAATGCTTTAATGTTCGACAACGATCTTTTATATATACCGAATAGAATATAATACGATTCAAATAGGATTATCTTTTGTAAATATTATTACAAATAAAAAATAAATAGGGGCCAGTCATGGCGATTGTAAATCCGACAGAATTGTGAATTCTATTACCACTCGAGGAAATGTAATATTTTATATTTTGATATTCTCGTTCTGGTAACGAGGCAAAGCGCAGTGTCGAGTTGCACCATTTAACTCCTAATGCCTTCTGAATTTGGCGGAAACTGAGGAATGAAAGTGTCTTTTAAACGGAGTGTCTTAACACTAGGTTTCCTCTGTCTACCCTGCTATGTGCGGAATAAAGCGTAAAGCCAGAAAAATATAAAATGTTAATTAAATTATTCATTACATTAGAAAATTCTCACTATAAATTATTTTATATCCAGATTTTAATTTCATTCGGAGTGAAGTGAAAGAAGTGTCTCTTTCTTATTTAGCTAAGATAAAAAAAATCTATTACATAACAAAAATAAAAAAACAGAGACAATGTTTTTGTTACTTTGTCAAATAAAAGTATTTTTTTTCTTATTGTATATTAAAACTAAAACGATCTCAATTGTACTCTGTTATAGGGAAAAAGCAACGATTGCAACAGCAACCTGTCTGTCAGTCTGTCTCTCTATCAAGAGTCTTTATCATAGGACCGCTTGCGGATATCGAGTATCAGATTAAAAGCTTAGCTTGAATTTCAGAAAAAGCTCGAGACCTCCAATTTTTTTAACAGAACCCTTCGGTAGGCGAGTTCGGCTCACGTTTGGCCGGTTTTTTTTTCTCATACAAAGTAAAATCCGTTTCACCAGATACGTGCAAACTGAACAACTATAATAGAACATAATTTGATTAAACAAAACCCGCAAGGATCGTGACCTGAAACGGTCGCATATGGCCGCCATTTTGTTAACGCAATAAAGGCGGGAAAACTGCTGTCACAGGGAAACGCGTTTTGAAAATAGAACCTTTCTTTTCTAATCTTCAAGCCACCAGCCGGTACAAGTGATAAGAAAATTTAAATGTAAATAAGAAAATTATAATAAATATGCAGGAATCCTTATGGCACAGTAGCTAGGCTATTTAGAAATTTATTTAAAAAAAAGGAAGAAGTAGTCCCCGTGAATGGCAGGTTTTAAACTTTTTTTATATGTATGTAGTATTTATTATTTATTTATTGTCTTCTCCTTGTGTCAAATATATATCTATATATATATATATATATATATATATATATAT
>JAATLQ010037377.1:0-52957 GCA_013421005.1 Heliconius erato x Heliconius himera
TTTGGCCTACCTTAATAGATAGTTTGGTAGAGTTTAGAAAATAATGTGGAACACATCATCGAAATACTGACTTCGATGTTACGATGTTTTATTAATGCAACATCGATGTTACGATGTTTTCATTATAGCAACATCGATGTTACGATATTTTTATTAATGCAACATCGATGTTAAAACATCGATATTTTATCTTCTAACATCGATGATCATCGAAAATCGATGATCATCGGGCATCCCTAATGTCGATCGGTCAATCTACGTGATTGATATCGATCTCGATTAGTTGAGACAATGAACTGGTTCATATGATTCGTTCATTCGAACGAATACGAATTTATGTATTGTGTTATCTTAATATTCAGGGAGCGACTCGCGCTTTGCTTAGGCTGACGCTTTATTTTTTTTCAGTAGCACAGACGCTTGGTCCGTATCCTTTTTTACTTTATTGTTATATCTAATATATTAATTACATTATTGTTTTTATACATACAATTAATACCTGTTATAAGATAATATTTTTATCTTTACATTATTTTTAACTTTATATTTAATGGATTGCAGTATTTGATAATAGAGATCATGGTTTTTGGTTTTGATTTATTGATTAACAAACGCTTTAATATTTTTAGGTATCATTTAATTCATTGTTTTATACTATGTAGTGATATGAAACTTGTGCTTTTTCAATATAGCGCCATCTATTGAATCCTTACCTATATTCATACAATCAACAGACATCGCCATCTGTTTAGAATCGTTTGAAATTAACAGACAATCCAAAATGACTGTTACAAATTACTGTGAATAATAAACAAATAATTTGTAATAAAATAATAATAGTGAGAAGACATTATGTTCCCCACTTTTCGCCGAATTTTTCGACTCATTGCGTGTTAAGTGGCGGAACTCACCGCCGGACTTTTGCCTTGGTGCCAGAGCGAAGAAATTAAAATATTAAGAAATAATAATTTATATCCTCGAGTGGGGATCGAACCCACAACCGTCGCGTTTCAGTCACACCCTTAATTTAAAATATAACATAATCGGTGTTACGATGTATCGCGCACACAACAGTGTAGGAAGAGGGAACAGAGTGCTCTAAGACACTGTGTTCTCCACTTTCCGCTGGATTCTAGACGCACTGCGTGTTGAGTGGCGGAACTCAACGCCGCACGATCTCGACATTAAATATAAATAATTACTAATGATTTGAAAGTTTTGAAATCAGTAGTAATTATATATTTATAAGCATTCCAAATTTTGTACTATAAATATATCATAATAGTTACTCATAGTTGTTATTATGTTTTAGTATTCGTTTGTCATATTAATTTCTTAAAACTATATTTTATGTCGATATAAAAAAATAATATCGGATATTATAAGTTATAAGTTAATAGCCATAGGTACGCCTCGCCGCGTCGAACAGTTAGTGAGAACGCGAGTCAAATCAACACTCGAGAACGAGATCGAAAAGCCACAGCGGCCAATCATCGATCTCGTGTCGATTCTCGATCATTTGTTTGAATTCGGTCATCTGACCGATGACCGAATTCAATCGTCACCGATCATTTGATAATGATTGGTTGTATATGATCACCGATCATTTGACCGGGTCATTTCGTTATTAGTGACAGAATCAATCACGCGCTTCTCATGATTGCAATCATTTGTTTCGGTCAATCATGATCGACACAAGCCTAGTTTCAATAATTTTATACTTAATATTTTGTATAGGTTGTGTCGATCGGTCAATTTCCGTGATTGATATCGATCTCGATCAGTTGTGAAAATGAACCGGTTTATATAATTCGATCATTCGATTTATGAATTCAGGAAGCGCTTTGCTTAGGCTAACGTTGTACCGTATGCGGTCATATTCATATTTTGATTTAACACATCGCAGTATTTGGTAAAGAGAGATGAGAGCTCGAGGGTTCACGGTCGGCCATGAGCCCGACTCCTTTGAGTTCTCGACCTTAGGTGGGTGGGTCGCGACCAGGGCCAGTGGTATGAAGAAAAACACGTATGGCAATATTGAAGATCTCGTTATACAGACTAAAGTAAGTACTTCGTAGTGCAGCCGCACTGCGTCTGTATGTAAACACGTCTGTTGTGGGTTCGATTCCCACTCGGGGGAATGCATTATTTATGTTTGTCGCTCTTGTAACAAGATAAGGCGCAACGCTGAGTTTCGATCTCGAAATCTTCGATCCCCAATCACAATGCCTCCAGAATTCGGCAGAAAATGGGGAACGAAATCTTAACTTCCATCTGCCTACCTTGCTGTGTGCGAAGTTCAAAGAATATGGGCATTTATGTATCGTTTTTGCATTATTTTGATCAATTCGCTGCGTAATTAGTCCCTACAGTTATTCTATATATATAAAAGGACTTGTGCTAACTGACTGAGATAACCGCTGATGGTAGAAACGTGAATTTTGGGCAGATGTTTATTTTCATATTCTGGACATCCACTAAGAAGGGAATTTGAAAAATTTTAACCTTAAAAGGATGAAATAGGGGTTGAAAGTTTGTATGGAAAATTTTTTTAATCTGTACCGATTATTATAAAATTTGAAATTCGGACTCTTAAAAATATTTCATTGAACACGTGTTTCATGGTTTTTAAGAATTCACCCCTAAAGGTTCAAATAATGGGTTGAAAGTTTTTATTGAAAAATCTTTAAATTGCCACCGATTTTTATAAAAATTTAAGTTCAGACTTAAAAATATTTTATTGAATATGTGTTTCGGGGTTTTTTAGAATTCACTCCTAATAAGCGGGCGAAGCCGCGCGCGCCCTCTTGTAAAATATAGGACGAAGTTGCCGTTTTTATTAGCCGCTTAAATACACTTAAATAAATATTTGAATGTTTGAAACGGGGTAGTCGCACGGGGGCCGCTAGTCCAGAATAAAGTGTGAAGCAAAAAAAAAAACGTGTCGCAACCTATTTGATTGTGTTGAGATTGTTATTTAAAAGAAACATATTTATAAAAAAAAAAATCAAAATGGTCAACACAGAAGTTACAAGTAAATGACAAATATTCATTTACAATGATAATAATTAAATTAATTATTTAAAATTGTGGCGCACGATCTAATCCACAAGCGTCGTTACCTAGTAGTATTAATTAGAATAAGTTGGAAAATAAAAATCAAAGTATTATTTAAATATATATATTTTTTACAAAATGTAATAAAAAAAAATATTAATTAGGTTTGAACTGTTATACAAGGTTTCCGTTTGTAAAACTAGATGGCGTTGTACCGCCCTGAATCGCGCTATGGTTTGGTTCTATTGGATTGAATACTTTTAGTAGAACAAGCGCGCAGCGTTGACAGACAAGACAATTCAAGCTTAGTTAATTTCAGCTTGATACCTCTTATTTTTGGTGTGATTTTGTATGTTAAAGTACAAAATCATCTTGTTTCATTTAATAATTTGCATAAAAGCATTTACATATTTCTTCTCCTGCTATAAATCTATTTATTTACTTTTTTCATTTTAATCTGCTTCTAGAGATGCTCGAAGCCTCGATGTTAGAAAAACATCGAAGCTAAATCATCGATGTTCGATAAAAATCAAAAGAAAAATATCGATGTAAGCCAACATCGATATTTTTTTACACATATCGCCATCAATAAACAAAAAAAACCGGACAAACGTGAGTCGGGCTCGTCCACCAAGGGTTCCGTACAAAAATTGGAGGTCTCGAGCTTCTTCTGAAATTCAAGCTTAGCTTATGGCCTAAGATCCCATTGTTTAAATTTGTAGGGATCAGTAATTGTAATGAAACTTATATTTAAGAATGATATATAGGGTATAGGGTTGCCTAAAAGAATCCTGCCGCAATCACCTTTAATTAATGTTTTTCGTAACTCGTTTTTGGAGAAAATTTGGCGACCTATTATGTCATTACCACGATAAGCTTCAATATTTCGAATGGGAAAAAGTCGTTAAAAAATTTCGAAAATTTGTTAAAATTAGAAGAAAATTTGTTAAAAATTGCGTTATGTGCAGAGTAAGAAAAGGTGTATCGGGTGTTAGACTCTGGATGTGGATTACTCTACATCCAATAGGTAAAATACCTTTTCATACTGTTCATGCAGATGTAACTGGAAGAATTAATGGAAAACGTAAGAAATTAGAATATGCTTTTGATTTTATCGATGGTTTCACTAAAAATTTGTCCATATGATTTTACACTAATGATCGTACGTACGATCGTCGTTTTTTTAACATTTTTTAAAGTGTTATTCCACACTGCGAAAATTTGAACGTAGGGGCTCGGGACTCGAACCCGCGCCTCGGACGTGGATTCGAGTCCCGCTACGTTCAAATTTTTATACGTTGTTTATAAATAGTTTTAAATGTTATAAAAATTTAATTTCAATATTTGGGACGGCCACGCTTTTAATTACTGACAAAGATAAAAAGTATGATTTCGATAGAACTTAAGAACTTTTGTGAGGGATATGGGATTCAACACCATGTTGTAGCAAAGGGGGCTAGTATGGCTAACGGAAAGGTTGAACGGTTGATGAAAGTTGTAAAGCATAAGTGTGTTGTAGAATTTAATATGACTTTTTTTTTCAGTAAAACTACATCCACAGGCTCATTTTTGCCCGTGCTCTTTTTTATTCTTGTATTTGTTTTGAAATGGCGTACATTTTGGGACATTTTTATTTAGTAAACTTATATCTAGACTTATACTAGAGTGAGGTCGTGAGGCCCTTGCCGACGTTTTTGTTAGTTTATAATTTAAATTTATATTTCCATTTCTTCGTTCTGGGGTAGAGGCAAAGGCGTTGAGTTCCGCCACTTAACACGCAATGTCTACAGAATTCGGCGGAAAGTGGAGAGGGGAAAGAAGGTTCTCTCTGCCTACCCTACTGCGTACGGGATATAGCGTGAAGCTGATTATAAACTGCAGTTTCTAAAATTACCGGCTAAAGTCCCATGTAATTATTATAGGCAAAACATGTTCCACACCTGCCATTAAAATATTGCTAATTGATGATGATGAACGGTCAGACTTGGAAGAAGTTATTTTTTTTTATGGAAAAAGACAAGCCAAGCGAGCGTATGAGTCAACTGATGGTAGGTGACCACCGCCGCCCACGGCCCCGTGTAACACCAGAGGAGTTAGGATGCGCTTTTTGAAGGTACCCAGTTCGTATCAACCTAGAAACACTGCCACAGGTAGGCCCTTCCACAGTTGAGTGGCGCGTGGAAGGAAGTTCCTTAGAAACCGCACAGTAGTGGAGTGCCACGTATCCAGATGATGTGGATGATACTTGAGTTTGTTGCGTACTGTGCGGTTAGAAAATTCTGCGGCAGGTAACAGGTCAAACAGTTCTTGAGAAACCTCCTCATGTTTAATGCGATAGACAGTTTGATTGCTTGCTAAGAACGGATGGACTAACTCAAACGAATGGACCTTATGGGCGGCAGAGGGATCACCAGAGTGATTTAATTGAGGGTACCTCTTCTAGTCATAATGTTTAAACTTATTTAACTACATTATTTTAAGTATTTTTTAGATATTGCTGTGTGTTTGTGAATTTACTAAATTACAGTATCCTTGCGTGCGTACATCATGCGTATCCTTAATCCTGGTCTTATTGGCTAAATCCCGATATGGGTGATGCCTTATGTGTTGGCTAAATTTAGTTGTAATGTACAACAGTGCAATAGACGCTCTGGAGTCAGTATGGTTGTATCATTATGTAATTATATTTTAGCTTGAAAGTATTAAATGAGGTCGGTCGTGGCGCAGCGGCACGAGGAGTGACTGTAAAAGCGACTGTTTGTGGGTTCGATCCCCACTCGAGGAAATGAAATATTTTCTTTAAATTTATTTGTCCATTTCTTCGCTCTGGTGTCGAGGTTAAGCGCAGCGTTGAGTTCTGCCACTCAACACGCAATGCCTGCAGAATTCGGCAGAAAGTGGGGAACGGAGTGTCTTAACACTAGGTCCCCTCTGCCTATCCTGCTGTGTGCGGGATACAGCGTGAAGCTGATTTATTGTGATTTATGTATATGCATTGTATAAACTAAGGAATATATAAGGAGAAAATAAAAGCAATATCACAATTAAGAAAATTTATTTAATAATTATTTCAGGTGTCATATAAAATTACTTATTAGGACTCCGAAGCCTACTTACAAATACAAAACAGTGTACAAAACATTTTATTATTATTATTATAGCTAAAATTAATTTATTTAGACATTACTATTAGGACTAGATATTTAAGCCTCATCTCGTTATCTAATGCAATAAAATAAAAAAATATTTTATAAATATTGACAAAGTTAGAAAATCGAACTAGCAACCATTGCCATAGAATACAAGGCTTACAACTATTGACTCATCCAAATAATTCATTTTTATAACATATATATTTTTTTGCGCTAGCAACGTCACTATGGGTTTTAAAGAAAGAAAGAACTATATTAGTACATAAATATAGGACTTTAATTAACTTTTGAGGTCATCGTAGAGCAGTATGTAATATCTGACTGGCCAATCGTACTTATAATTTTATATTTAAATTATTTTTAACTTCTCTGCTTTAGTAGAGACAGGACAGCGTTAATTACAGCAATTCAACTTGCATTTTTTTTGAGAATAAGGCAGAAGGTGGAGAAGCGGAGTGTCTTAACACTAGGTTCCGTTGAAGCTGTTATTATTTTATTACAAAAAGGGGGCAATTGGTTGCTGATTTCCTTATATATATTTATATATTTGATAATAAAGACTTCATACGATTATACTTTTCATACGATTATTACAATATAAAAGTAATAAATAAAAATATACTTTTCACTAGTATTTTTTGGTATTGTAATTATAATATTGTCATTATTAATAAAATTAATTATTTATTAATAATTGCTTATATCACATTATTTTGTGATAACTTAATGTATTAATAAGTCATTAAATTAGTAGAAACACTTTGGAATGTAGATTAGTTAGTCTAAAATCTTGCTTAAGTTATTAAAACTTAATAAATAAACAAGTCTTTAGGTTTTTTTAACATGTTCAAGTAAAATAAAAAGTTTTAGATATATCAACGGTCTCTACATATGCACGGACATTTCAAAGAGAAGGCTTACACGGAACAAGAATTTTAACAGAGTTCATATTGTTTTTAAAAACATCAAATAAAATTAGAGACAAATGTATATATACTGTATATATTTATAATTTTATTTTTTTCTCTTTCTCTTTAAAAATCAAATATGTTTTTTAGTCCAGTTGTGGCGCAAGGGCGAAGAGCGACTGTAAACGCGACTGATTGTGGGTCCAACCCCACTCAATGAAATGAAATACTTATATTTCCATTTCTGCGCTCTAGTTTCCAGGCAAAGCGCGGCGTTGAGTTGCGTCGGAAAGTGGGTAAAACACTAGGTTCCCCCTGTCCTGCTGTGTGCAGGATAAGGCCTGAACCTGATTTTTTTGATTTGATTTTTTTAATTGAAAATCACTTTTTTGATACGTCCGTTTATATATAGGAACCGTTGCCAATTTTAAATTATATATATAATATATTATAGTTAAAATAATACATTCACAATTTACTTTTAACCGGAGTATATTCATCGAAAGCCATATTGGATAATGCGAATATATTATCGGGGTCGAGGGCCTGCTTGGCCGCCATCAGAAGCCTCGCTCCGGCCGTACTCACAGTATCCTTGTACCATTTTTTGCGGAGTTTACCTACGCCGTGGTGGTGGGATATTGAACCTGAAATTTTATTATTGACTTACATGAATTACATATCTCGACTCTTTTAAGGTCTTCGTGGCGCAGTGGCACAATCGTGACAGTAAACGCGACTAGTTGTGGGTTCTATCCCCACTCGAGGAAATGAAATATTTATTTAAATTTATATTTTTATTTCTTCACTCTGGTGTCGAGACAAAGCGTGGCATTGTGTTCCGAATTTCAGCACGCAATGCCTCCTGAATTCGGCGGAAATTGGGGAAACAGAGTTTCTTAACACTAGATTCCCTCTATCTGCTGTGTGCGCGGTACAGCATGAAGCTGATAATATTTTACGATAATTTTTATATATTTTTAATAATAACTAATAATCTTGAAAAAAGTTAAAAAAAGTATGGACCACGTGCTTAGATAAAATATGTACGTAGTACATAAGAGTATGGTTTTTAGTGCTTTGTTTGAAAACGTTCCATATATATACATAACTATGTATATATATATATGTATGTTGCTAGCTTTTTCCTTAAAATAATAAACCAAAAAATAAAGCCAACTAACCACCACAAGCTATGATCTCGTCGCGCGCCGCCTCCTCGATCTGCTCGTACACGTGCACGGGGTCACTGAACCCCACCGTCTTGAACCCGAAGTAGAAGTATATACAGCAGCCCGCGTCGTATCTATTAAATATAAATTATTTTTATAATATAAAAAAAAAGTTTTATATAAAATATAAAGAATAGAAAAAATCTTATAAAAAACGTATAAAAATCCAAATGTGGCGAGACTAGAATCTTTTTTTTATCTTATAATTTAATCTTTTTTTTGAATTTGAAGGTAATACTGTTAGTCCTGCTGGCTTTCACAGCTGCACCGGGTAGGTAGAAGTGGAAGAGGATATTCGTTCCCATGAAACATTTGCAAACTCTACGTGGCTGCTTGAAAGGATTCCGGTGGCGATAAAGGCGTCCCCTGCGGGACTTGAATCTAGGCTTGCAGATTTTCAATTGGCTTGTACGAAGGTGGAGCCCAGGAATCGAATTTACGCCTCTTGGATATATATTTTTTCTATCTAAATCGAGCGAATGAGTATTTCGTCGTAACTATATAGATAAGAAAGTATAGAGAGTGCTTGCATAGCTTCTAAGAAACACAGATTCGAGCCCCGCTCTTTTGTGCTTTGCCACAACTATGATTTGAACAATAAACAAACATACATACAAAACAATAAAATAAATAAACATACGTCTGCGTAAGTCTACAGGATATGAGATAGTGTCGTATATCTCTGGCGCGGCACTCTCGGCGCACGCGCGCCTTGGTGGCGGCGCACAGCGCCAGCGCGCGCTCCCACGACACCGACGTCTCGAACGACTCCGCTACCACGTCGCATTCCAGCGCTAAATCCTGCAATACAAACGAAAATATAAAATATAATAAAAAACTTATTTTACAAAAACATTCTTCGTATATAGAAAATATAAAAAATCGATGAACAATATCTTTAAATATATGTGATAATTTTGGAGCGATTATCGCTCCAAAATCCTAGAGGTCGTCGTGGAGCAGAGGCACAAACGTGTTACTGTAAACGCGACAGTTGTGAGTTCGATTCCCACTCAGAAGAATGAAAATTTAAATATTTTAATTTTCGCTCTGGTAACGAAACAAAGCGCACGCAAAAATTATGGATAGGAAAATCGCTAATAGAGGAGCCGAAAGCAGGAACGAACTTCCATGTTTTATAACATGAAGAAGGTCTACTTCTTTACGTTATAAAACATTTCTATATACGTATACAAATCCTAATAAATTACAAGCGCATACAAATGTAACATAACAAAGTTATAACAACAATCTATAAATTATTAATTAATTATTAATGATAACTTCTGTATTTGCTCCTAATTTATTAGAATTTAGGGGTGTCTGGCAGGGGGTTAAAACTATGCTAAAGTAATGGATATCCTCATTTCTTAGATTATTCCCAAGAAAAAAAATACCAAATTGAGCTTTATAATGTAACGAAAGTTACGTACTAAGTTTTGCATTTCATTTAACGAAGATCAGACTTCGTTTGCAATTAATCCACAACATAAATTACAACACATTACACTTTATTTTTTTTTAATAAAAATATATTTTATTATTTTCTACAATCTGTATAAAAAGCTAACAAGCAAAACACTTACCCTAACATAAGCGATGACGAACGTCAACGTATAACCGATTTCCCCGTTCTTAGCACCGCCGGGGACTCCCCCATACATTGCAGCTATCTCATTAAGTTTTCTCTCACTCTCACTGACACTGGCCACAGTACCCTCCATCAAGAGTGTCACAACACACAGTTTTAGAGGGTCGAAGCCTTTGATTTTAGTAATATAAAACCGTTTCAAGCCGTCTAGGAGCACTCCGCCCCACGATTGTTCCATTTTGAGGGCGTGTCCGAATCGAAACTGTAAAATTATTAAATTCAAGGATATCTTATTAGGTAAATTATTGACATATTATATTTGTTTATTATTTATAGAGAATTATATATTGTCGTTTTATTTATTTACAATTATTTTTTTATTTCTTCGCTCTGGTGTCACGGCAGAGCTTAAGTTAGGGTTAAGTTCCGCCATTCAAAACGCAAAGCCTTTAGAATTCGGCCGATAGTGGGAACCGGGGTGTCTTAACACCAGGTTCCGTCTGCCTAATGTATGACTGTCTCACAAGTGTATGAGTGTCATATTTTCTGATAACATCGTTTTGTCTTCACATAATATTCAACATTTGTCTTTACAAAGAAAAAAATTAAAAAAACACACAAAAATACACACCTGTTCATTATCCATAAGGCGTATGCTGGAAGGCTGTAGCCTCTGCCTCGCTACTTCCCTTTCAAAATGAAAGCCGGATTCCCAGTTGGGGAACACCAGCGACCCGTAACGCACTAGTGGCGGTAATGGACGGATTTTTAATGTTACCTGAAATTGCATTAATTAAATCAATCAATCAATCAGCTTCACGTTGTATCCCGCATTTAGCAGGGTAGCCACAGGGAACTTAGTAAGTTACCCTAGTAAGTATTACGACATTCCGTTTGTCATTGTCAGTAAAATTTACGAGAAATTGTGTCTTGAGTGACACAACTAAATGAAGGTTCTTTTATTGTTGACAAAATGAAGAAATGAAAATAATAAATATTTCATTCATCTAATGAATTATTTGTATAACATGGGAAGCTTTACAAAGCAATAGTTTGAATAATTGTTTTTTATTTAAAAAAAATACCCCTTTATTTTAAAATCACAAATTAAAGATAAGATTACTATTAACTATACACAACTATTACTAAAATATTTAAAAAATAGTATTCTCCTTACAGAGATGCTAACAACATAAATATGGAGTGCTATAGCTCTAGGTTCCCAGGTTCCCTCGCCCTACTCTGCTGTGTGTTCAATGAACATTACCTCAGTCACAACACCTAGACAACCCTCGGATCCCATCACCACGTGCTCCCACTCGGGCCCGCAGGATATTCGGGGCACGCGACAACTTTTCTCTATTACACCACGGGGAGTAACTACCTGAAAATAAAATATGCAATTTTTATGATTTTTTGTTAATTTTAACATTAAATTGTTAAGCTGGAGTAAAGTTTTGTTAAAAAGAAAAAAATAGTTTTATTTATAGTGTTCATATAAATTTATAATTAGTTATAACATTAACAATGATGATGAGGCCAGTCGTAGTGCAGAGGCAAGAAGTGTGACTGTAAACGCGACTGGTTGTGGTTTTGATCCCTACTGAAGAAAATGAAATATTTATGTAAATTTATATTTCCATTTCCTTGCTCTGGTGTCGAAGCAAAGTGCGGCGTTGAGTTCCGTCTTTTAACACGCAATGCCTCCAATATTCGGCGGAAAGTGGGGTATGGAGTGTCGTAATACTAGGTTTCCTCTGCCTACCCCGCTGTGTATGGGATACAGCGTAAAGCTGATAAAAAAAATTAAGTATGTAGATCATTGCAATTATTCTTTAAAACATTTATCTTTAAAAAATGTAATACGTTTTTAAAGAAGACTTCGTTTGCCACTTTCTGCCGAATTCTGGAGGCATTGGGGATCGAAGATTTCGAGATTGAAACCCAGCGTTGCGTCTTATCTTGTTACAAGAGAGGCAAACATAAATAATGCTTTCTCCCGAGTGGGAATCGAACCCACAACAGACGTGTTTACATTCAGACGTAGCGCGGCTGCACTACGAAGTACGAAGTACTCACTTTAGTCTGTACAACGAGATCTTCAATATTGCCATACGTGTTTTTCTTCATACCGCTGGCCCTGGTCGCGACCCAGCCACCTAAGGTCGAGAACTCAAAGGAGTCGGGCTCATGGCCGACCGTGAACCCTCGAGCTCTCATCTCTCTTTCCAAATCTTGGCCTACTATGCCGGACTGAAATTAATAAAATATATTATATATATATGAGGCATTTATAAATAATAGAAAAAGCTACGACATAGTCTATGGAACGTTTATTGATACCATTTTTGTCGGAATACTAATCATAATTTAAAATATATTTTCCTTATCTTATGACAGTATGTACCAAATGTAAATATTTTAGTTACGTATTAATAAGATCTCTACTATATAGAAGCCGTCGTGTCGTAGTGGCAGAAGCGTGTGCATAAACGCAACGGTTGGTTGTGGGTTCAATTACCACATAGGGCAATGTTTATATTTTTCGCTCTGGTAAGAAGGCAAAACGCAGCGTTGAATTGCATCACTCAACACGCATGCCTTGACTATTCGTCGGAGAATATAGAACCAGAGAGTATTAATACAAGATTCTCAAGTCAGCTAGGAATACTAAGAAAGTCTGTAATATCAAGATCTTTAGTTATAAGCCTAGTTTAAGTAGCAGATAAATATAAAACTATTGATTAGCTCATAACTATGAAAAAGGTTAAAAAAAAGTACGGACCACGTGTCTGTAGTGTTTAGTTAAAATATATTAGAGAAAAAGGTTAGCTACGCGATTTTTTTTTTTAAAATACCTGTACTTTCGCCAACAATTGATCTTTATCCAGCCACAAGATAGAATTCATATCACTAGTGTCCAGAACTAGGATGGGTCGCGGCTCGTTCTCTGGGCAAGTCACCGCGCCTGATACGGAAGTTCCGCCTCCGAATGGAATGATCACGAAGTTGTATTTTGACGCACATTTTACTATTTGTTCTACCTAGAAAAGATTGAGAGTTTGTAATTAATAATGTATATTGGTAGAATTTACCGAGTACAACGTAAAACGTATAAAAATTTCTCGTCTCGGGTTCGAGTCCCGCTACGTTCAATTTTTATACGTTTTCTAAATAAGTATTTTTCTGTCCTAAGTGTGGAATAACACTTTAAAAAATGTTTAAAAATAACTAAATGTTTCACGCTGTATCCCACATACAGCAGGGTAGGTAGAGGGAACCTAGTAATGTGATTTTTAACTAAATGTTATTTCAAGTTATTTTACCCACCGTGCATATGTCCCATGTGTGTCCCACTTTCACGTAAAAACTACTAAACAGATTCAGATGAAACCGTACAGTAATATAATTTACATATTCGCATAAGACATAGGCTCTAATTTATGTAAAAAAATTGTGCAATATGGTTTTAATATAGCAATAAGTCGCTATTAATAAACATTTTTGCAACTTACAAAATATAATTATGTAAAAAGAATACAAATATGAACACTCACCTCCTCATGGCTCGTTGGCCAGATAACTCCATCAGGTATTCTTGGGAAGCTGTTCTGCCGCAAATGATAGATATCCTTTAAGGTCTGTCCGTGCGCTCGTATCAGTCTGTCCATACCATCAGTGCTGACCGGTGCTATACTTTCGAGTTCTAGTTTAATATTATTTGGCAATTGACTCTCTGGGAACGTTGTAGGTAACTTGGGTATTTTTGGCTCTCTCCCTATTTCTACGTCGAAATGTTCCTTTATCCATTCTTGAGCGTGCGGCAAGAATTTGCCTGATAGTAAATATCTGAAATAATTGTGATATCATTTAAAAAAAACATATTTAAATCAAATATTTTTAAAAAAATATTTTTTTTAGATTTACATTGTTTCCAGTACATCACTAAAGGCTAGACAGAGACCTAGTTTTAAATCACTTCGTTCTACGCTTTTTTTCCTAATTCGAATAAGAACGCCGCATTTTATTTTTACATACAAGATGCGCTGTTAATTCCAAAAGTGTGTGGTTAGGAATAATGTGCAAAAATGGCATAGATTATTTTATTATTTTTGATCAGTATTCAAGATTCGACGTCATATGAAAAATTAAAAAATAATAAATTACTATAATTTTCTTTAACAAAAATAACCCACGATATCTATGCGCGATTAAAAAATAAAAAATGAATTGGTGATATTTTTGTAGGCAAAAACATTATTTAATATATTATTTCATAGACAGCTTAAATTTTCTTTCATATTTTGTAAAATCTAAACTAGGTTACCGTTTCACTCTTAATTTAAAACACCTGACTTCAAGCAATATTTAAATAATAATAGCTTAAAATATTCATACCCATATGTTGTAAAATGTTTAAGGCAAGTCACAAAGTGTGACTGTAAAACCGACTGGTTGTGGGTTCTATTCCCACTCGAGGAGATAAAATATTTACTTAAATTTATATTTCCATTTCTTCGCTCTGGTGTCGAGGCAAAGCGCGGCGTTGAGTTCTGCCACTCAACACGCAATGCCTACATAATTCGGCAGAAAGTGGGGAACGGGGTGTCTTAACACTTCCCTGCTGTGTGCGGGATACAGCGTGAAGCTGATTTGATTTGATGTTGTAAAATAGAGGTCAGCGTGGCGCAGGTGCATGTTGTGGGTTCAATTCTCATTCAGAGAAATAAAATATGTAAGAGGTGAAGTGAGTTCCGTTACTCAACATACAATGCCTCCATAATTCAGCGGAAAGTGGAGAATGAAAGTGTCTTATTGAGAACGGAGAGTTAATTCTAGATTCCCAGGTTCCCTCTACGTGCGGTATACAGTGTTAGGCAAAAAAATATTACAATACTAATAGTTACTTTTTCCCATATTGATTTTAAGCTTATATTCTCGTAAATTTGCTTTTTTTTCAACATCAAAGACAATGGGTACATCTATTATTCAGGCTATACTTTCCTACATAAGCGTAATCGATAAGGAATGAATGATATATGAATAACATAAATAAAAAATATTATGAAAACGAAAATTGCTTTTAATTTTAAAATTTTCTTTCTTTTATTAAACATATTATAAGATATTAAATTGTTATTATTATAAAATAAATAAAATACGATGTTATTTTTTTTATAAGATAAAAATAAGTTTAAAGTATTATGGGAATGTTTCTCTTCGTTTTACTAAGAAAAAAAATTATTATGAAAAAATATTTGGACACAACACTATTTAAACAGAGGATCGGAGAAGCTTTAAATATTTATATATAAAATATTTTTCGGAGTGGTGCTCTCGCAGCAATCCAAAAACAAAACAACTTTATTAACCTTTATCTAAATAGTTACTACATTTCAATGAATAAATTGAATGTTTTTTTTAGCTTCACGCTATATCGCGCACATAACAGGGTAGGCAGAGAGAACCTGGGAAGGTAGTGTTAAGACACTTGGCTCCCTCCCATTAAGATCCCCACTTTCCCCCCAAAAGAACCCAAGAGTTAAGTCTAAGAAGTAAATCAAAATAAAAAAATATTTCAGTTTAAATATATATATTTTAAGTAAATTCCATCCAGAGCGTTGGTTCGGAGAGGAAGTTGCTACTTAGCCCGACCGCCCACGATCCAGTCGTATCTCGTTGACTCCACTTTCTTGTGACCCGCCTGATTGTTGCCTCGCAAATTGGTCGTGAATAGACAGACTATCATAATAATATAGCGAACTTAAAGTTTGCATTAAATTGAGAGACCAGTCGTGGCGTAGGGCCACAAAGTGTGACCGTAAATTGTTTGGGTTCGATTCTCACTCGAGGAAGTACATATTTAATATTTCCATTTTGTTCATTCTGGTTACGCAACAAGGCGCGAATTCGGCGAAAAATGTGGAAGGGAGTTTATTAACACTAGGTTCCTTCTGCCTACCTTGCTGTGTGCGGGCTACAGCGAGTGTAAAAAACACAATAATTAGAACTGGAAACATAAATTATTATCTATTCTTATCGAATATTTTTTATATTTTAAAATTTATAACATGAAAAATAAATATTTAAATCACTTTTAAAATAAAGAGAAGTGAAGGTAGAATCCTTTTGCAATATAACAAAATTTTTACTTGACATCAACGTCAATACGTAATTACTTTTCTGAATGGTTTATACAAAACGCCGGATTCAAGGGAACTTATCCGGGAAGAGTCGTGAAGCTGCTCCTTAAGAGTCTGTACCCGAAAAAAAAATCGGAATTCTCATAAGATTACTTAATTGTCCGTCTGTCAAGACCTTTTATATATTCAGATCAATGATGGCTTAAAGTACAGAAAAAATAAGTTTCTAAGTCAATGCAATCAAAAATCAAAAGTCCTGAGGTAAAAAATTCAAATCAGCTTCACGCTGTATCCCGCACACAGCAGGGTAGGCACAGGGAACCTAGTGTTAAGACACTCCGTACCCCACTTTTTGCCGAATTCTGGAGGCATTGCTTGTTGAGTGGCACAACTCAACGCCGCGCTTTGTCTCGACACCAGGGCGAAGAAATGGAAATATAAATGTAAGAAAATATTTCATCTCCTCGAGTGGAGATCGAACCCACAACCAGTCGTTTTTACAGTCACACTTTGTACCCCTGCGCCACGACTAGCCTCAAGTCCTGAGGTAACATAAAAAAACAGTCGAATTGATAACCTCCTTTTCTTACAGAAGTCGGTTAAGAACAATTACGAAATGAAATTCATTTCGAACAAAATGAGTGACAACGCTCGCAAAATTAGGTCCAATGTCAGCTTTTATAAGTTGACCTTGACCTACGATCCTGATGTAGGTACGGAACCCTCGGTGGACAAATCCTACTTCCAATTGACTTTTTTTTTAAATTAGCTTTACGCTGTATCACGCACACAGCAGGGTAGGCAGAGGGAACCTAGTGTTAAGACACTCCGTTTTCCACTTTCTGCTGAATTCTGGAGGCATTGCGCGTTGAGTGGTAGAACTCAACGCCGCGCTTTGCCTCGACACCAGAGCGAACAAATGGAAATATAAATTTAAGTAAATATTTCATCTCCTCGAGTGGGGATCGAACCCACGACCAGTCGATTTTACAGTCACACTTCGTGCCGCTGCGCCACGACTGGCCTCATTTTTTTTTACTTTTAATTATATGCTTTTTTGCATGCTAACATTTTATTTTTGTTAGAAGTATTTATATTTTTTATAGACAATTTATTAATTTTTACATTGCACATTCTTAATTTATTTAAAAAGAAATTTAAACAAAAATACTATGCGACAGTTTTATCTTATCAATATTTATAACACTTCACTTGATAAGATAGTAAATCTTGTTATTTAAAGTAAGTCTAGATTGTATAGTGTAGAATATCTATATATGTAAAAGGGCATGTTCTGACTGACTGAGGTAAGAAGCACACACAGCCGTAACCGCTGTGAGTAGAAACGTGAAATTTGGACCGATGTTTATTTTCGTAATCTGGACATCCACTAAGAAGGGATTTTGAAAAAATTTAACCCTAAAGGGATGATATTGGGGTTGAAAGTGTGTATGGATTTTTTTTAAATCGGCACCGATTTTAAAAATAATTCATTGAACACGTGTTTCATGGTTTTTTAGAATTCACCCCTAAGGGTTTAAATAAAGGATTGAAAGTTTATATGGAAAAATCTTTAAATCGTCACCGATTTTTATAAAAAATTTAATTCAGACTGTTAAAAATATTTTATTGAACACGTGTTTCGTGTTTTTTTTTAGAATTTACCCCTAAGGGTGCAAATAAGCGGCCGAAGCTGCACACGCTCACTAGTAAATACATATGATAGTAGCATCGCTAAGAAATAAGACACTATACGGCTAAGTCTAGATTGATGTAATGATTATTGTAATATCACCTAGCAGGGTAAGCAGATGGAACGCCCAATTTTCGAGATATTGCTTGTTGAGTGGCCACACTGAACGCTACGTAATGTCTTAGTACTAGAGAGAGAATAAAAAAAAATTACTTCCTCGATTAGGAATCGAATCTACAACTATCACGCTAACAGACAGCCGTGGTTCAGTCTATATCAGCACAGTTTTAAGTAAATTCTCATTTTCTATTATCTGATCTTATTTTGTACCACGATACATTTCCGTGGGTTTTCTTAACGATCTATTTCTATTTATTTCTATTCATTAAATTTTTAGATATATTTAAAATTAACTTACCTATCTCCTGTAAAGCTAATTTTGTTGTCTATATTTCTAAACATAGAGTCCTTGTAGCCCCATCCATACCATTTGAGCAGTTCTTGCCTGTAAAAATCAATAATGGGGTCTGAATTATACATGACTTAATAACAGCAGGTCTAAGTTCATATGTAGAGCAATATTATTTAAAATTCTGAAAAAAAGACTAGAGATATTATACAATAGTTCTTTAATAAAAAGAAATAGTATTATTATAATTTTATTTGGAGTTCTTCAGCCCTTATATCTTACTCTGAAACTTTAGTAGTGGGTTCTATGTTCAGTGGAAAATAAATCATTTCTTATCGTAAAACACACTGAACTGTTCCTCTTTTTTTAGCTTCACGTTGTATACCGCACATTGCCGGCTAGGCAGAGGGAACCTGGGAACCTAGTATTAAGAGACTCTATTCCATTAAGACACTTCTATTTCCACTTACAACCGAATTCTGGAGTCATTGCCTGTTCGATTTTCCTAGTTAGCAAAATATTTAATATTTCATTTCCCTGAGTGGGAATCGAATCCATAACACGTTGCGTTTAGTCGCACGGTTGTGCTCCTGCGCCACGACTGGCATAGATGGCATTTATTTATTATCATTTAAATTATTATTATAATTATGACATCTACTGTTAAAAATATGTCGCTCTCTCTAGGATCTCCACGGCGACCGGCTCAACGCTATCTCATCTTCAAAACACCATTTAAACTTAGATAATTTAAATCAAAAATAAAATTAAGAGGTTTTATATTAGATTTTTTCGATTCTTCAGCAGCAAGTCACTCTATTCATTTTTCATTTTTCATCTTTTTACTGTTAGCGTGTGTAGGATGCAGATGCAGTAAGTTCATATTTATAAGAGATTTGAATAATCAATGATGGGGAAACGTTCATGAATCATGAACCATAGGAGGATGCAATGTTTTAAATTTTTAAGAGTACTTACTCTTAACTACGTACTTCCAGTACAACTACAATTTCTTATATATTTAAAAAATTTGATCAGCTTCACGCTGTATCCCGCACCCAGCAGGGTAGTCAGAGGGAACTTAGTGTTAAGAAACTTAGTGAACGGAGTGGTTCACCACTTTTGACGTTGAGTGGCCGAAATCAACGACGCGCTTAACCTCGACGTAAATATTTCATCTCCTCGAGTGGGGATCGAACCCACAACTAAACTTTTATATATTTATATTTATAAAAACATATCTAAATATAAACATACAACAAAATATTTTGCAAACATCTCATATTGCAATGCACATGTTTATATTTATACACGACGTGCGAAGTAAATATTATTGTTTAATTGCTAACTTCTCCCGAATACATTCGTGACTTCGATGTGTGGCATTCAAAGCATATAGTTACTGTGGAATAACAGTAAAACTTAATTAGAAAATTATTTGTTTAGAAAACGTATAAAAAATTGAAGGAAGCAGGATTTGAACCCGCGCCTCTTAGAAATAGTCTATGTGTCTTGAACACTGAGCCATAAGTTCTCATGTGTAATAACACTTTAAAAAATATTTTTTTTAGAATACTCTTTCAATTTGATTGACAAGCTAAATAAAATAAACACCTACAAATAAATAAAAAAATATATTCCCATAAGACTCTCATGGTTAGATTACCCTCTAACCATGTTTTTTTTATTTCTTTTACAATTTAGTAATTTTAATATTTCACTTAAGCTCATTTCAGATAGCATTCGTTATCGCAACAATAGAAGGGCTATCAGTCACTTGCACACTTCCTTATCGCAATATCTACCGTGACCCATATTTCTGTGAATATTAGGACAAATGTATCACATCGCTGATAAAATTTACTAAGGTAATAAAAAAGTATATTACTTAAATATAATATATATTTAGTGTTTAATATTATTTTTATTAATCTAAATTAAGGCAAATATTTATGTATATTTGATGTTTTCAGGGGGTCCACGCTGGTGCGTCCCCCCAAGGCGACGCGCACCAGTGCGTCCCCGCTGCTGTGTCAAATGGCGACGAGTGCGGCGTTGGGGACCGCCACCCAACACGCCATGTTCGAAATGGCGGGAGGTGGAGGACGGAGCTACAAATAGCTACGTGGGATGTAACAGGAGGGATGGAAGAAAATGAATGAATGAATTATTGAATTTGATGGATGATAGAGATTTGGATGTACTTTGTGTGACTGAGACCAAGCCAAAAGGCAATGACACGGCCGATTTACCGGGCAATTGGGTTGCTTTCTGGGCCGGCGTACCAGAAAACGAGCGAGGCTGTCAAGGTGTAGGTGTGTTTTTTTTTTTGGGAGTTGAATCCCATGACTTTACGTTTTTATGACTGATGCCAGTCCACGCTTCCAACCGCAGTCCTCGCTAAAGTATACGGGCGGCCGGGGTCGGTCACGCAGACATGTCTGACATATTTTCTTATTTATAACTTATTTTTATTTCTTAACTTTTAAAACTTACTTATGGATTTTTTGATAAACAAACAATTGTTTAAGACTTACAAAGATACAATTAAGACACAACATTTAAAACAAAATATTTGAAGATTACAATTATTATTATTGAGAACAATAATTTGAAGACATTAAAGACACAATATAATTTGAGACACAATTTTTGAACACAATAAATATAAATACTTAAATATAATACAACATTGATTATATGAACTTATAATTAGACAAAGATAACTAGCATTTATGCAGAAAAATATATAAGGAGAAATTCAATCAAAGGAAAAACTAGACACCAAAATCGATTTTACATTTTAACTGGTTTTTATGTATTGAACAGTGGGACAATTAACTGAAGTTGCAGAATGATTAGTATTTAGATTACTGTTGGTTTTGGTGTTATATTTACAACAATTAAAACAGACTGGAGTATTACTGATATGTGGGCAGTTCGAAACTTGGTGGGTTTTGTCGGAGCAGTGCGAACAAGGCCTACAGTCAGACAGACAGTTTTTGCTGATGTGTCCGAACTGCAGACACTTGTAGCACTGCATAAATGGAGAGAAGTCCCCCACAAAGACTTGCTGATGATCAACATTCAGCCTTCCAAGGTTAGTCGCTTCGCGCCACACGGCTGGGCTGACAATAAACACAGCGTTGTACAGATTTGGATTTCTGTTGTTATTTCTTCGGAATCTAAGTTTGAGATCTTCTGGTTCGACAATTAAATTATTTAGAGTAGGATTCTGTTGGGTGACGACTGTGGACAAGTCCTCGAGGGGGATGTCGTTAGACACCCCCTTGAGGATAAACATGGGGCGAAGTTTCTTGGCGGGTTCGGCAGTTACAACTGTGGAAGTTTTCAAGTGATTGATGGTTTCTTGACACTGAGATTCGTTGGCAAATTCAACTCGGACTTTATTTTTTGAAATAGGTTTGACACGAGTGGGAGCATAATTCTTACTTCGGAAGGAAAGGACTTTTAAATTTTTTAATAGTGTCTTGATCATTCTCAGTGGATTCTAAAGGCGATATCACTATGGCGGGTTTATACTGAGATTTAGGGGACTTCTCGGAGGGGGATTGATTACCACTTGATGCAACCTGTGCATAAGTGGGGCCAAAATTTGATGAGAACTGCTCCTTAAGTTCAGACTTAAGTCTCTCCATTTCCTCTCGCATAACTGTAGCGATCTCCGTTCTCAAGTTGGTGCTATCCACGGGTGGGGGAGGAGATGCCGGAGCCGGCGTATCGGGTGGCGGATCAGAGTCGCCAGGCTCCAAAATTGAC
The DNA here is from genome assembly GCA_013421005.1 of Heliconius erato x Heliconius himera. Taxonomy (NCBI): domain Eukaryota; kingdom Metazoa; phylum Arthropoda; class Insecta; order Lepidoptera; family Nymphalidae; genus Heliconius; species Heliconius erato x Heliconius himera. Next base: position 21,966 of record JAATLQ010037377.1, read on the forward strand.
GCTAAGGGTGTAGGTGTGTTATTGTCCTCTCGATTGGTTAGTGCAGCGGTTGAATACAAGGCGACCAACCCGACACTGCTTTGGATTCACTTCAAGCTGAGGTTAACAAGAGTATTCTGGTTAGCAGCGTATGTGCCAGGATCCTCAGCTCTGGCGAACTCAAGGGGTCTTGTGAGAGTGTCAGAGACGTTCTAGGCAGCGTAAGAGGGAATGAAAAATTTATAATATGTGGTGATTTGAACGGATGAGTGGGAACTGCGCGAAGCGGTTACGAGGAAGTGCTATATCATTATGGTGACAAGAGAATAAATGAGGCTGGAAAGCTTATATAGGAAATTTGCAACGCAAGGAATTTTTTTGTGGCAAGCACGATGTTTAACCACAAACAAATACTACCCCGGTACAATGTGAGCGGACCCTTGCAGCAGGTTGTAGTATCTTTACAGAGATCACTCAGCCGGCGTGCGAGTAGGAGCAAGCAGTTCACTCTGGTTTGACATCCAACCGGATGTTAAACAAGGATGCGCCATGTCAGCTTGGTTGTTCAATTTGTGTTTGGATGGCTGTCTCCTTAGAAACAAAGTGTCATGTTGTGAAATTAGGTGTAAATTGCCTGCTGTACGCAGATGACGCAGTGCTGATGGCATCATCAGAATGCGAGTTGCAGGCATTAGTCACTATTCTAAAGAAGAATGTGGGTGGGAAAATAATGGTCTGTACCTAGCCTTATGACGGAAAAATGAGCGGTAAGAGAGGTAGGGGGAGACCTCAATTAACCTTCGAAAACACAGTATCAAAGATACTGGAGGAAGGTCACGTAAAAGGCGTGAGGGCGTGTATGAAGAGGTTGATGACAGGCGGTTGTGGACGAGGTGAAAGAGATATTTAAAGACCGTAGCGTTTGGCGCTTCGTTCTCTCTGACTAGTTCGCCAGGGATACAGCGTGAAACTAGTTTAGTTTTTAGTAGAAATTTGTAAGTAGTTGTTGGTTGCAGATTTAAGACGCACTCAGGATATGAAAAGGTATATATTTAAAACTTTAAGAGTCCACCAGCCTAGCAATATAAAACGTGATTCTGCTTGCACGTTTCTAGCACGTAGCAGCGGAAGACTTTGTTACGTTCTCTCTTCTACTCGCACACATTACAATTCATGAGTATAATATACAATTATTAATTACAGTAATATGTAGAGAACAAGGCAAGGCAATGTAAATTATCAACAATTATATATTGATATAGAGCGTGAAGATATAAAATAAATTACATAATTTAAGTAAAGAAAACGAAATAAAATAATTAAATTAAAATTAAATCAGCTTCACGCTGTATCCCGTACTCAGCAGGGTACGCAGAGGGAACCTAGTGTTAAGACACTCCATTCCCCACTTTCCGCCGAAGTATAGAAGCATTGCGTGTTGAGTGGCGGAACTCAACGCCGCGCTTTTTCCTGCACACCGGATTGAAGAAATGAAAATTTAAATTTTAACAAATATGTCATGTCCTTGAGTGGAGATCGAACCCGCAACCAGTTGATTTTGCAGTCACACTTTGTGCGTCTGCGCCACGACTGGCCTCAAGTAATTAAATTTAAATAATAATCACTTTTACTACAACTAACTGACTAAACCAAGATCAGATATTACAAATCGAGATAAACAGCCAACGAAGACTACATATACGCACTACGGCTGTGATTTACATTCACTACGTATTGTTTCTCAGACATAGATTGACATTGGCATGTTTTTAGCACTTATATGCAAGTATTGTTCAAATTATTTTACACATAAAATATAATAAAATGAATTTTTGGAATTATTTATATTACATAGTCTAATATTGTGGCCAGTCGTGGCGCAGCGGCACGAGGTGTGACTGTAAAACCGACTGGTTGTGGGTTCGATCCCCACTCGAGGAGATGAAATATTTACTTAAATTTATATTTCCATTTCTTCGCTCTGGTGTCGAGGTTAAGTGCGGCGAAGAGTTCTGCCACTCAACACGCAATGCCTCCAGAATTCGGCAGAAAGTGGGGAGCGAAGTGTCTTAATACTAGGTTTCCTCTGCCTACCCTGCTGTGTGCGGGATACAGCGTGACGTTGATTTATTTATTTTATTTATATTACATAGTCTAACATGAAAAAAAAAATATTTTATACGTCCTTGTGCCTCACAAGGATGTGACTGTAATGCGACGTTTGTGAGTTCGATCCCCATTTGGGGGATTGAATAATTTTATTTCTTTGCTCTGGCACCAAGGCAAAAGCCTGGAGTCTGCCACTAAAAACGCAATGCCTCGAAAAAATCAGCGGAAAGTGGGGAACGGAGTGTCTTAATACTAAATTCCCTCTTTATTCTGGCTATTGTTTGGCTAAAAGTTATTGAGGTAACTTTATTAGTTACTAGAGGGCGTGCGCGGCTTCGCCCGCTTATTAGGAGTGAATTCTAAAACACAACAAAAACCACGAAACACGTGTTTAATAAAATTTTTAACAGTCTGAATTTTAATTTTTATAAAAATCGGCGGCAATTTAAAGATTTTTCCATACAAACTTTCAACCCCTTATTTGAACCCTTATGAGGTGAATTCTTAAAAACCATGAAACACGTGTTCAATGAAATATTTTTAAGAGTCTGAATTTCAAATTTTATAAAAGTCGGTGCAGATTACATTTTTTTTCCATACAAACTTTCAACTCCTATTTCGTCCTTTTAGAGTTAAAATTTTTCAAATTCCCTTCTTAGTGGATGTCCAGAATATGAAAATAAACATCTGCCCAAATTTCACGTTTCTACCATCAGCGGTTACGGCTCTGCGTGCGTCTTACCTCAGTCAGTCAGCACAAGTCCTTTTATATATATAGATTATTTATTAGATTGATTGAGACCAGTCGTGGCGCAGCGGCACAAAGTGTGACTGTAAAATCGACTGGTTGTGGGTTCGATTCCCACTCTAGGAGATGAAATATTTACGTAAATTTATATTTCTATTTCTTCGCTCTGGTGCCGAGACAAAGCGCGGCGTTAAGTTCTGCCACTCAACACGCAATGCTTCCAGAATTCGGCAGAAAGTGGGGAACGGAGTGTCTTAACACTAGGTTCCCTCTGCCTACCCTGCTGTGTGCGGGATATAGCGTGAAGCAAATTTTTTTTATTTATTAGATAATACTAAACATATTAACATAGTCTGACACCTTGGTAATGCAATTAGGGTCTCTTACAACCTCATTTAGCACCTATTACTTGAGTATATAATAGAAATAAGTAAAATAAAATATTGAGTTAAGTTTGTTTAATATGGAGAAGGGGGGTTCCTCTATAAAGAGAAGGCACAATAATAATTCTCGCGTAGGGGCATAGATGTGAGACTATAAACGCGATACGTTATTTGTAACTTCGATTCCCTCTGGAAGAAATGAAATATCTAATGTTGTTTTAATTTTTTCGCTCTGGTAACGAGACAAACCGCGGCGTTGAGTTCCGCCACTCCACAACCTCAAGAATTCGCCGAAAAAGGTGCTCTCTGCCTATCATACTATAAAAGCTTAAAAAAATATATACACTGGAAGAAGGGTGAAGGCATGTATAAACTGCTTTAAACGAAATTTAACAGGGTGCAATCAACCAATTAATATCACAAGTGTCCAAATTTTTTCACGTTATAATTTTTTCTTTATATAGGCTGACAGGAGAAGGCACTTTTCGCTTTATTTTCGAGACATTACGTGGCGGGGCTCAACGCCGCGCTTGCCGCGTTAACAGAGCTAGGAAATGAAAATAACTAATTCTCCCGAGTTGAAGTCGAACCCACCATCGCGTTTACAGTCAAACATTGTACTGCTAAGCCAAGATGGCATTTTCATTGGTGTTAACGATAGAAACTTGAATTTAAAGTATTTTTATGTATATTTTGTATCTTAAACGACTAACAGAGGAGGAAATGTACTTATTAAATACGTGGCGCAGGAGCACAATGTGTGACACGACTGGTTGTGGGTTTGATCCCCACCCAAAGAAATAAAATATTTATTTAAATTTATGTTTCCGAAGAAATCTTCGCTCTGGTATCCAGGCATAGCGCGGTGTTGAGTTCCACTCAACACGCTAAACCTACAGAATTCTTAACACTAGATTATCTCTGCCTACCGTGCTGTATTCGGGATACAGCATGAAACTGATTTTTTTTCCAAATAGGAATCAAACTCACAACCGCCGCTTTTACAGTCGCAGGCCCCTGCGACAAGCTACTCAATTTTTAAAATAAAAATTTTCTTTAGATATACCTATATCTATATATATAAAAGGACTTGTGCTGACTGACTGAGGTAAGACGCACGCAGAGCTGTAACCGCTGCTGGTAGAAACGTGAAATTTGGGCAGATGTTTATTTTCATATTCTGGACATCCACTAAGAAGGGAATTTGAAAAATTTTAACCCTAAAGGGATGAAATAGGGGTTGAAAGTTTGTATGGAAAAAAAATTTAATCTGTACCGATTTTTATAAAATTTGAAATTCAGACTCTTAAAAATATTTCATTGAACACGTGTTTCATGGTTTTTAAGAATTCATCCCTAAGGGTTCAAATAAGGCGTTGAAAGTTTATATGGAAAAATCTTTAAATTGCCACCGATTTTTATAAAAAATTTAATTCAGACTGTTAAAAATATTTTATTGAACACGTGTTTCGTGGTTTTTTTTTAGAATTCACTCCTAATAAGCGGGCGAAGCCGCGCGCGTCCTCTAGTAAGTATATAGTAGTCTTCATATTTTAAAATGTTATCTCTATGAATTATTGTTTTATGAACGTCTTCATATAAGTAATTCAATATATTTTTTGCTAAGAAATCACATTGTGCTTTGATATTTTATTTTTATTCTGTTTTCGTCCGTGCCGTCCCTTCAGGGGTTGGATATGTAATAAAAGGGGAGACCGACCCTATCAATATAACAACCCTTATCAACCCCGAGTACGTGCGGCCGTGTTTCAAAATTAGTATTTTTTTTATAATCTTGAAAGAGAGTTCGATTTAATCGATTGTAATATATTTTTTTTTATATTCTTTAATAGATACCCTACGTCCAAATTTTTTTACGTTTTCTTAATTGTAAGATTGAAATATTTTACTGTAAAACAGTAGTTTCATATAACGCACGTGAGAGTTGGTCCGTATACAAATAATTATATTATTCAAGAAAGGCAAAGATGTATATACGTATGTTCATAGCAATTTTTCTTTCTTCAATAGATTGAATGTTTTTCATCTTTGGCAAAATAGTACAGTGACACTTTATTTTTTAATCACCACGTCATACCGCTCGTCTGGTTCAACAATGACGTAATAGTATTTATTTATTTATTTTATTTTAATAATTATTATTCCAATAAATACGGAAGGACAAACTTTGCTTCAGGAAATTTGATTGTGCCTCTTCTCGCCTCTGCAATATTTCAAAGAGTGCAAATACGCCATTGTTGCAACAAATGAGCGAATTATGCCATTTATTTGATTTTATTTAAAAAGTAGAGTAGGCACCTTATAATTGATAATACATTTTTTTGTTTGGGACTCGTTTTCATTATATTCATAAATATTTTTTATCCACATACCTAAATAAATAAAATTTATTATTTTTGAAAATAATTTTCAAAAATATTTTTTTTTCTATAATTGCTAATGCTTTTCCCGTCATGTGGCAAATGATAAGATATATAAAAAAAAATATTATCTACGTTATATGTCGATCATGTATTACGACGAACGATTCCAAGATACACATTTCTTTGTGAACATTTATGATAATTGTAATAAAAAATCTATTATTTATTGAGCGATGAAGTAAAACGTTTTCAGGAATACTTTGCACCGTATTTATCTCTAGCTAAATTATATAGAAGCATCAGGCACATGTTAATCTAAATTTGGTATTTCTTCATTATAGCAAATTATGTTTGGCGGGAAAATGGATCAACGTTTATATTTGATGTAACGCTTCTAGCATCATTTGTTCTACTATTAAACACTTGGTATTTTTAGAAGAGCGCCCAGTTAATTATATCCTGAAAACTGGGACAGGTCACCCGGCATCGGATGTAAGTAATTAAATAACATGCACGTTACTTCCCTCGTATTAACTAAATAATATTTGCCAAAATATATTTAATTTTTAAGATATTTGTGTATAATAATCATTATGGATTATGATATTAATTTAAGAAATAACCAACCTTCGCCTAGGAATTGCACTTTTAACTTTGATAACAGTGTCACTTCCTTCTGCACTATTTTTCATTCTATCACTGAAACTATTTGTTTTATTGCTCACGGTTTCTTTCTCTATTTTTTTATTAACGTCTTTAAGTTCTACCATGTCTTTCGGATTTGTTGTTACACCGTGTGACATTTTTACTTGAAGTCACGATTATAGATTTGTGTTCACTAACATTTGTTGCGAATTTTATAAATCGCGCAGCTCGCCGCGCACGTCCTGAAATTTTATGTCGATAAAGCAGTATGACATACAATGCAGCGACATCTGTTGATACATTTCGAAACAAACTGTAGTAAAGTTGTAGCAATTACACAAAGCAGTCACATTACCAATAAATAGATGACGCTACTATATTAGGAAAGTAAAACCAATAGTGTACTTTTAAAATGTTTATTTATTCGTTACATATTTTAATATTTAAAATTATATGAGTTACATTATACTTATTTAAAGTACAATTTTAATGACTATAAATTACAATTCGTTCGTGAGTTGTTTTAAGCACCAAAGCTTATATCTTAAATGAAAAAAAAATGAGCGTTCAAATTTGGAGCCTCATGTCGACACAAAACAGAGACAATTTTTTTTTATAGTAGGTACATTATCTGAATTTTTATGGCTACACAAAAGTGTTTTTTTATAAAATTGTCTCTATTTAGAAGCACACAACCTTCGTATACATCTAACCTATTTGTGGCATCGTATTCTTAAACTATAATAATTTAAATTCGTGTCGCAGTCTTAATAAAACACCTGAGCACCTATCCGTTACTTATTTTTCTAGCATATTTCTATTTACAGGAGTAAATCCTCTAAGTTACAATAGGTATATAGTTTACAATGAAATTATAAAATATCAATTTGAGTTTCCTTTTTTCTATATAAAAAGGTAAAAGTGAAATAATTATTCACTTTTTAAACGATTTATACGTTAAGAATACTATATGATTAAAATTAAATTGAATATGTATTTAGCTGGCCTTGTTTATACTTTAAATATTCCTATTTTTTTTTTAAATTACATCTAAAGTATAACGCAATAGTTATATAATGTTAATGTGAAATAAGCTCGTCTTAAGCACAAATACTTAATTAATTTTTGAAGAATATAGAATAGATGTTGATTAAATGCAAAATTTATTGTTATTTAAATGTTATTGCATTAATTATTTGTGGCCCTTGTTCAATTATACAGAATAGTTTTTTTTTATATAGTTAGCATCTTACCAAAAATGGCAAAGATTTTTGGTTAGATGCTAACAAAATAAAAGTTTGTGTTTAGACAATTTTTTATTTAATTTTTGTGTAAAATGTTTGGAAAATTTTATATTTATTAAAAATGATAATACATTTTGTATTGTCTTCTAGTTTTATAATTATTATTATTTGCGTTATTTATTTTTTATTAATATAACTAAAAGAGGCTTATCTAAAAAATGCAATAACATTACTTCTATCTACATATAATAATATTAACATTTAAATATTAACATAATTAAGGCAGTAACCTATGATACTCAGCGGCGTGCTTATCCTTGTCAATCACGTAAAAGGATTTAGGCTTTCCGTTTCCAGAAAAATATTTTCTAAACGAAGTCTTCTTAGAAGGCACGTAATATGCCAGGGCATCTAAAGAATTAGGATGATTGATTTTAGGCCAAGTTGGTGTACTTTCAACATTTACAACATCATCATCAAATCTTGCTTGAGGGCGATTTTTGGCGAGTTTTTGTAGAACTGGTAAATTCCAATGGTAAACACGAGCTGGTTTCCCGTTGCTCGTCATTTGTAAAGGTAAAGTTCTTGCTGAGGCTGGGGCTGGGTCGACGTGGCTGTAGTAACTTGTGTTTGGTGGCAGCTTTATGACGTACATTCTGGAGTCGCCGGTGGCATGCCGTCTGCCCTGTTCAGCGAGCCGTTTCCTATGGTGTGCAGCTGGAACCCTCAACTTCCTTAGACCCAGGGAACTAAGGAGCTCATGCGTCGTTGGATCTTTCTTATCTAATGTGAGATTGTCAGTGTTGGACGACGCTGTTGCGGCGTAAGTCACTACTACTGCGAGTAGCAGTGTTGCCGATCTGTAACAAATAAAGTTAAATATTAATATTTTTGTTAAGGTTATAAATATAATAAAATCTGTATAATGAGGCCAGTCGTGGCGCAGGGTCACAAAGTGTGACTATAAACGCGATTGCTTGTGGGTTTGATCTCCCCTCGAGTAATTAAATATTTAATTAAAATTTGTATTTTTATTGCTTCGCCCTGGTGTCGGGGCAAGTGCGGCGTTGATTTCCGCTACTCAACACGCAATGCTTCGAAAAATTCGGCGAAAAGTGAGCAGTGTCTTAAGTCTTAACAATAAGTTTTGTCCCTACTTTGCAATACAGCGCGAAGCTGATATTTAATTTTAATTTGTTTAAATTTCAAATATAAAATATATGGATATCCACAAAATCAATACACATATATATATACGTACGTACTAAATCTACGCGTAGGCAAATATTGAACACGTAGAAGAATAAACAAGGCGCTGTTAGAAGCTTTTATTTTAGTAACAAGAACAATACAATAAAAATACAGTAAATATATCGTAAAGTGACCCCTTTACGATATATTTACTGTATTTTCACCTTTTTTACTTAATGACATAGGAACTATGCTTGAGTTCTCATACATTGACTATCTTTTCAAGTTGTTTACAATGTTCTCTTAGAGAATACTCTCAGCTAAGTCGTGTCCCCGTTGTATGGCCGTTCTCATGTCTTCAAAGCAATTAGCATAGTCTATGGAGTTATGTGGATAAAGGTTTAAATGTAATATTTATTTTTGATTTTAGTTTAATATTTTGTTATACGAAATATAAGTATCTAGTTAGAAGAGTTTATTTATATATATATCAGCTTCTTGCTGTATCCCGCACACGGCAGGGTCGGCAGAGGGAACATAGTAATAAAACACTCCGTTACCCGCCGCCGCACTTTGCTTCAACAACAGAGCGAAGAAATAAAAATATAAATTTAAATAAATATTTAATTTCCTCTAGTGGGGATCGAATCTACAACCAGTCGCGTTTACAGCGCCATTACTGGCCTCGTCGATGTCTTAATGCAGTGTTAATTTATTATTTGCGTGTAAGACTCAATTATGTTCTATATCTTTTTACTACTTTGCCATTTTTAACATGTATCACGCAGCTAATATGATGAATATAATTTTAAAAGCTATGTAACGATACACAAATTGAAAGTGAAAACAATTGTTGTTATATTGAAAACGGAGAATTGAGACACTCCTTTTTATCACGCGTGAAATTATGATATAAAATCTATTACAGATATGTTACGAAACACCAATGTAGGGTACATTACTCCTTATTATTATGTTCACAAAACCATAAAACGTAAGTTATCTTTGGCATGTACATAAAACTGGTATTCTAAACGATATTTACAATCACATGAAATATTTTAATATAGCTCTAAATTCTTTACTTATTTACAAAATATATTTTTTAAGGTTAGTCGTAGCGCAAGGACACTAGCTATCTGTAAATGCGACAGGTGGTGGGTTCGATTCACACTCGTGGAGATGAAATGTTTAATATTGTCATTTAATCGCTCCGTTAACGAGGCAAAACGCGGCGTTGAAAAAAAAGTCACGCATTATTATTTTCTGATGTAGTATATTTATGTGTTAAAATGATTATCATTTATTTATTTTCTGTATGTAATATTATTCTGTATGTAATATTTCATTCCTTCGAATAGGGATCGAACCCACAACCGTCACGTTAGAATCGGATCCTTGTACCCCTGCGCCATGGCGGCCTCGAATAAAATGATTATGAAAACGCATATACCCACTCATTATATTAAATATACCTGTATCATTCATCAAAACAGAATACTAAAAGAAGCCATACATTTTTATGGATTTTAAGAGACCGTTTCATTTCAGGTTCCATATAAATATATTTTTAATATAAGCACGTTCTTTTATTTTCCTTCCTCTCTTATTATAATTGCTTCCCGCGAGCCCTAGACTGCTGACTATTAAAAGATAAAAATATTTTAAATTCTTTACTCGAGAATACAAATAGGACCTAATAAATACCTTTATACAGTAGAAACGTGGTAAATTGCTGACTAAACGGCTTGTTTTTCTACATTTTATTATAGCATTAATTCTTTTTCCCTTGTTTGTGAAATGTTTAAAGTTATGTTTTATAATTTACGCAATAAAATACCAGCCATAATTTGTCGCGACGACGCTTAGTTAGTAACTTAATAAAAAATAATATAAGGCAGCCGTGAAACAAATATAATTGTATGTATAGAGTACAAGAGGCCAGTACAGGATGTACCACGTACAGGGGCACAGAGAGTGACTGTAAAATCGACTGGTTGTGGGTTCGATTCCCATTTGAGGAGATGAAATATTTACTTAAATTTATATTTCCATTTCTTCGCTCTGGTGTCGAGGCAAAGCGCGGCGTTGAGTTCTGCCACTCAACACGCAATGCCTTCAATTCGGCAGAAAGTGGGGAACGGAGTGTTTTAGCATTAGGTTCCCTCTGCCTACCCTGCTGTGTGCGGGATACAGCGTGAAGCTGTTTTTTTTATACAGTACAAGTTAATGTATGTATACAGTACAAGTACAGTACAAGTTAATGTATGTATTTCAAGCTATTTTTTGGTTTTATAAATTTTGTATGGGGTAAGTTCCGCCGGTAAATGTCTTTTATTTTTCGTTTTTACTTATTAAAGCTTGGTAATTTCCAAGGCGTCTGGACTGAACAGCAAAAAGTTTTCGTTTTTATATCAAAATGTAATAGAAAAAAAAAATAACTTCACGCTTTATCCCGTGCACAGCAGGATAGGCAGAGGGAACCTAGTATTACGACACTCCGTTACCCACTTTCCGCCAAGTTCTGGAGGCATTGCGTGGCGGAACTCAACGTCGCGCTTTGCCTCGACACCAGAGCGAAGAAATGGAAATATAAATGTAAATAAATATTTCAATTTAGATAACATATAAAAACCGACCAGCTCTGTTTCCAGGAGGCGCGGGTTCGAGTCCCGCTGCGTTCAGATTTTTATGCATTTCCTAAATAAGTATGTTATTTTATTTACTCCATGTTCCTACCAATTTCGGGACGTGACATGTAGAGTAGATAAGGTAAGGTAATCTTTATTAAGTGTGAAATAACACTTTAAAAATATTAAAATAAAATAATATATTTTACTTTACACATTCAAATTAATTCATAAAAACATTAGATAAATGAAGTATTACTTTAAATCCATTGATAAAGCGAAGTAACCTGATCAATTACCACGTTAAACGCGGGATGATTCTGCTAAAAGATTATGCTATACCAGTTAAGAATCTCCGTGCATAATCTATTACGGCTTTATAATTATAGTTTATACACGTTCTACGAGAAACTTACGTAGTTTACTCTTTAATATATTTAATATTTTAGTTTTAAATAGTTTTCTTCCAATTTTTTTATAAGTTTGTTTTTTAAAGTCAAATCACGTTTCACGTTTTATCCCGCATATAGGAGCCTAGGGTGCGGGTTAGTGTTAAGACACTGACTCGCACTTTCCGTGCAGTTTTTGTGGCATTGCGTTCTGATTGGCGGAACTTAACGCCGCGCTTTCCGTTGACGCCAAAGCGAAGAATTAAAAATATAAATTTGAATAAATATTTCATCTCCTCGACTGTGAATCGAGCCCACAACCAGTCGTGTTAACAGTGGTACACTTGTGCCCCTGCGTAATTTTAAAATTTCGAATACGAATCCTACTAATATAATAAATGAATATTTGTGCTGATGAATGTATGTTTGTTCCAATTTCCTAAAACCTACCGAATTTAAAAATAATATATTTAAATATATTCATTTTAAATCTTATTAGGTCTTTTAATTGTTGTAGATTAGACGATCATGCAATATAATAAATATTCAAAATCTTATAGTGTTTGGAACGTGAGAAAATTCTTTAACCCGAATTATTGAGAAAGAAAAGCTTTTACGCGTTTCATCAATGGAATGAGGTTAAGTGGTTTTCATGTTAAATGGAATAATTTATTTATAGATATTAATCAAAAATACAAGCAACGACTTCCTTGCATCGCTTGAATAAAACAATAAAATTATAATTTTTAGTTCGTTTTTTAACTTTTAGGTTCACGCTGCATCTCGCTGTTAGAGCAGGTTGAGTAAAGAAAACCTGGGAACCTAGTGTTAAGACACTCCGTTCCCCTTTTTAGATACCGAACCCTAAAAAAAATACCTGTGAGAATAAACACAGCAAAAACATAAAAAGTTCCGTAAGATAAAACAGTTTACTAGAGTATAATGTGTGTCTGGGAATCAATAAGCTCGCGTGCTTAGATGTAATAACCTTTTTTTAATCTATGCTAATTAAAAAGTCAGTATTTATAGATATAATAACTTTTTTATGAGCAAAAAGAAATTCCATTTTAACTATTTACTTTTTTTTTTAAATAAGAGCCTGTTTAAGTGTAATAAAATATGAAAGGCATGTTAAATTAAGTTTGTCTTTTTCATTTTCATTGTAGTGATTTTATGACTTCTTTACGTTGCTTTGTTGCATATATACAATGTAGTGTATTCTATTTATTTAAAATATAAAAGAGAAACGTTAATGACGGGGAAAAGCGCGGCGTTGAGTTCCACCACTCAACACACAATGGATCGAAAAAATTGCGGAAAGTAGGGAGGGAGCAGAGTGTCTTTACAATAGCTACCCTGCTTGAGGGATATAGGTAAAACCATATGTGTTATGCACTTAAATAAATTATTCATTTTTCTTTGTAAAATTTTTACAGGATCTTACATTTGTTAGGTTGAGTTTCGCTGTAGATTTGCGTTACTTAATGAGTTTACAATATTTTAAAGTTTTATTCACATGATTAATTTATACTTAAAAGCTTATTGTAATAAGGCGAGAGCACTTTGATATCAAATTAATAATGTAAATGTGAATGTAAGTTGTTTGTTACGCTTTCACACCAAAACTACTCAACCGATCTTTTTACACATATTCTTAGACCTATTAGAAAGGATATAGGATATTTTTAATAAAAAAAATATATGTCTCTTGTATTCTTTATAAAGCTTTTCGGCGTTATGTATGCAATAATCTAAATATATCCGTACGTAAAAATTCTATCAATTTTCAGGGTTTCAAATGAAAAGTATAATATTAGGACCGGAGTGTCTTAACACTAGGTTTCCCCTGTCTATATTGCTGTGTGGGAAATGAAAACAAAATAGAAAATCTAGGAGATGAAATATTTACTTAAATTTATATTTCCATTTCTTCGCTCTGGTGTCGAGGTTAAGCGCGGCGTTGAGTTCTGCCACTCAACACGCAATGCCTCCAGAATTGAGCAGAAAGTGGGGAACAGAGTGTCTTAACACTAGGTTCCTTCTGCCTACTGTTCTGTGTGCGGGATACAGCGTGAAGCTAATTTATTGATTTTTTTTAATAAAAAATCATAATATGGCAACACCAAGCACCTCTGACGGTACATTTAATCATTAACCATCAAACTTCACATGTGATTAGCACAGCCATTAACACAATAATGTTGTTCGAAGCAACAATTTTATCCATCTTTACATGTTATATAGCACATAATGTCGAGTATCGACGTTAATCGTTCAGCATGTACCTCTTTTAGCTGGAGGGCGGGATCCGTTGACTAATCTGGCATCAATTGTATGGAAAGTCCCGTTCCGTTGGATCATTCCCACAGTATATTAAGTAGTTAAATGAGGCTATGGTTGTTTACAGTTTTGAAGAATATATAGATAAATGTTAATTGAGAAAATGAATAGATATTGGGTTGGTTCAGTTTTTGTTTTGGTCACCAAAATGCCAGTCGTGGTGCAGTGCCACGAAGTGTGACTGTAAAACCGACTGGTTGTGGGTTCGATCCCCACTCGAGGGGATGAATATTTACTTAAATTTATATTTCCATTTTTTCGCTCTGGTGTCGAGGCAAAGCGTGGCGTTCTGCCATTCAACACGCAATGCCTCCAGAATTCGGCAGAAAGTGGGGAGCGGATTGTTTTAACATTAGGTTCCCTCTGCCTACCCTGCTGTGTACGGGAAACAGCGTAAAGATGATTTAATTTAATTTTAAATTTACCAAAATGCCACATAATGCTTTAAATTTTGATAAATACCCACAACCATCGCCATTACAGCGTGACGCTGTTCTCCTCCAACTTATATGTTATTTGGTATTTATATTTATTCATATTCATTCGTTTGTATCAACTCAACATCAGTTATACACACACTAATTGACACCTCGAGGGTGATTATTAAAGTAAGTAAATAGTTATTTATGTCCACGTATTTGTGAGTGGGGGCCCACGCGTGGGCGTTGCAGTGACCGCGTGACCTCCTCGCAGGTCAGATTGCGGTCAACGCACTTGCGTGAAATGTCGCGGGTTTGTATGCCTCAAGATGAGGTTTGTTGTTTAGAATGAAAATATAAATTATATTATACTTATTTAGAAAAATACTTATTTAGAAAACTTAAGTGTGGAATAACACTTTAAAAATGTTTAAAAAAAAAATTAAGTTATTACATATGTTATTACAAAGTTATATTAAGTTAAACAAAGTAAATAATTCAAGGACTTTTAAGTTAAAATCAAATTTAAACTAAAGGAAGAAAAAACTATGTAAAATTAAACTAAAATATTTAAAGCAGAGGTTCCCAAGCTTTTCTTGATCAAGGACCACTTTCATGTCATTCTTGGTAGCACGGACCACTATGCATGTAGGTATAATAAAAATTAACTGTGATAATTAAACAGAAACTTCGCCTCACCATCCCCAGTAATAAAATTAAAATCGTTCGCGGACCATATTTAGGCTTCTGCGGACCACTGGTGGTCCGCGGACCACTGGTTGGGAACCACTGATTTAAAGGAATGTTTGTATATGGATGCCTCTAGAATTCGGCAGATGGAATGTCTCTAGAATTCGGCAGAAAGTGGGGAACAGAGTGTCTTAACACTAGGTTCCCTCTGTCTACCCTGCTGGGTGCGGGATACAGCGTGAAGCTGAAAAAAAAATGTATACTTCGCGAGGTAGTGCAATTTCGCGATGTCTGGTTTATTGGCGAGATAAAGCGCTCTATTAAAAAATATAGAGTTGATCTCTTTGTGGCTGCCTCCACTATCAAAAGATAAAATCAATTTATTTTAGACAATTAAATAAATATGGTGGATTTGATTTATCACTAAGAGAATGATCTATTTAAATTAATATAAATTCTTTTTTAACTAGTTATGTTTTAATATACTTTGTGCAATATTACTATGTAAGCGTAAACACAAAAGATATAAAATTTGACTTATTTAGAAAACGTATAAAAATTTGAACGTAGCGGGACTCAAACCCGCGCCTCCTGGAAACCTACCAGGCGCTCTGACCACTGAGCCATACGTTCTCGTTTCTTTGAAAACGTATGGCTTAGTGGTCAGTCAGTTCGAGTCCCGCTACGTTAAAATTTTTATACGTTTTCTAAATAAATACTTTTCTTTCCTAAGTATGGACATTTTAAAAATGTTTAAAAATATAAAAAAAAATCTCTAGAATCTAATATAAAGTTTTCTCGACCAACCCTACTATTATGCATAATGAAAAAATATGCCTACTACTATTTTGCAGTTGCATTTTGTTTACGTTTTACGACTTTATTTATAGAAAAGATGTTTTTACTACTCTTTTTTACTCCGCAACGTCGGTCAACGTTCGTCGCACAACCGCAGCTTCTTAATTTACCATCCTCGACTGGTTCAAAGTACCTACCCAGTGTAAGAAAGTTACTTAGTTTTTCTCATTATATTCTTTCAAAGTAATAGTTTGTATTTTGTAGTAGTTTCTTACTAATAACTAAATAAAGTTGAGGCCTGAAGTGCGTCTGTAAACGCGAGAAGTTCTGGATTCGATTCTCAGTCGAGTAAATGAAATATTTCACATTTTTATTTCTTTGCTCTGGTGTCGAAGCAAAGCGCGGTGTTCAGTTCTGCCACTCACACGCAATACCTCCAGAATTCTCTTACAGGCTGAAGCTGTATATATGTAAATACACAGGTATAACTAATTTATTCTAGAAGTCAAAGCTGTTAGCTTTTAAATGTGGCTTTTCTAAATAATAGTATTAGTAATGTAATAATATATTTTTTTATTTCATGTTAATAGACTTTCAGACAAAGATTTATTACGATTTACGATCAATTACACAAATCAACTCTCACTTTTCACTTTTCTTGTTCCGATTTCTGCATTCGAATTCACGGGCAATTAGCAATACGATTTTTTCAAGTAGATGAGATTTATATACGTATGTGTAAATTGGAAAGAGAGTAAATATATAATGATTTTTATGTTTTGAAGAATAGTAAATATAACTTATTCGGGTCTGTACTAATATATACGATATGCTATATCAATGAATATGCGGAAAGAAATGTAAATAAATATTTTTTTTTAGGATATGTGGCAAACATATAGGAAAGTATTTTGGTATATTATATTATATTTAAAACTTTTAAAGATTATAAGTTAAAAAAATCCATCCAAATGATTGGTGCTTGAGTAAACTTCTTTCCGACAAGACAAAATTGGGTTCCGTCAACTTCACACTGTATAGGATATACAGAGGGAACCTGATGTTGAGACACTGCGTGCCCCATTTTCCGTCGAATTATTCTCCAATATTGCGTGTTAAGTGGCGGAACTCAACGCTGCACTTCGCCTCTACACCAAAACGAAGAAATTAAAATGTAAATTTAAATAAATATTTCACTTCCTCGAGACGGGATCGAATTCACAACCAGTTGCGTTTACATCACACATTTGTGCCCCTGCGCCACGACTGGTCTCTGGGTCCCGTCACTCAACTAAATGTATTGAGGCCAGTCGTGGCGCAGCGGCACGAAGTGTGACTCTAAAACGAATGGTTTTGGGTTCGATCTCAACTCGAGGAGATGAAATATTTACTTAAATTTATATTTCCATTTCTTCGCTCTGGTGTCGAGGTTAAGCGCGGCTTTAAGTTCTGATACTCAACACGCAATGCCTCTAGAATTCGGCAGAAAGTGGGGAACGGAGCGTCTTAACACTAAGTTCCCTCTGCCTACCTTGCTGTGTACGGGATACAGCGTGAACCAAAAAAAACTAAATGTAAAGCAAGAAATGTTCTATAATCCCATTTATCTCATCAATTCATATTTCTCCAGCACATTCACATATACTATAAAGTAATTAACTCGCATATTGAATATTCATATAAACAAGATTAAAACGTTACCACAAAACGATACTGTAATTATATAGATATTAATAACTAAAGCGTAATGCCATTTTAAAACGCTTCTTCTTTATGCTTGAGTAAATATTGAAGATCTCGCGTGCTCCGTTTGTTTCTTTTTTACTGTTTCACATTTAGTTTGGTCCTATAATGAATGCAAAAAATAGATTTAACTCTCATTATATATTTTTTTTAAATCACAGATCATGAGCGTTTTTAATAAAGTGTTTTATTATAAAACCTTATTTAAGGTCTAATTAAAAAAAAAATTAAATTAAATTAGCTTCACGCTATATCCCGCACACAGCAGGGTAGGCAGAGGGAACCTAGTGTTAAGACACTCCGTTCCCCACTTTCTGCCGAATTCTGGAGGCATTGCGTGTTGAGTGGCAGAACTCAACGCCGCGCTTAAGGTCTAATTGGCTAGTAATAATGCCCTAAATACAAAAGTAACAACATTTTTGATATTTTTATGATATTATTTTCATGTTTCCGCTCTTGTAGACAAAATGTGGTGTTGAGTTCCACAACTTAACACTCAGTATCTTAGGAAATATGAAAACTGCTAACTGCTTTTAAAAAAAAAGTTGTTAGTACTTATAAAATATCGCAGCACAACAAATATAACCAAAAAAGCCTTAGGTATCTTTCTAGTCTATATCCAAATTAAATGTTTCCTATTTAAAAACTTAATATTTTTGGAAATTTACAATTGTAAGTGTTTGTCTGCGTCAGATTTCTCATGACCAATATATTTCTCTTTGCTAAAATACATAATTTACACGAAATTCTTTTTAAGTGACATCTCGTTGTCGACATCACCGACACGCACTGGCACTTGTTGACGTTGTTAGCGACTCCGGTGACGTTAAATCGTTATTTAGAGCACACAGCTTAGTACTGTTAAGTATCTTTATATGAACAATTTCTCTATCTTGATTTTACAGCAATTTAAAAAGTGGTTTGTTTTTTCATGTGGATCGGTTAGTTTTTTTACGTTATAATAAAGTCTAAGTCTCAATGCGAATAAGACAAAGGTTCTGATTTTTGAAAGAGATGAAGAAAGGACGGAATGCAAGATCAGTGTAAATGGTAAGATATTAGACCAAGTGAATGAAGTGGTATATTTGGGAAGTATGTTCAGTAGAGATGGAAGAGACGAGATGGTTGCGGAAAGGCGTATTGCTGCCAGTAACAAGGTTAACGGGGCCTTAGCTGCATTGATGAGACGGCGAAACGTCAGCACAGCTGCGCGTTTGGCCGTACAAAATGCAGTTTTGGTACCGACTCTTTTATACGGCAGAGAAACGTGGGTATTACAGAAGAAGAATGAAAGAAAGATGAATGCTGTGGAGATGCGATCTCTTCGTAGGATATGCGGAGTCAGTTTAGCTGATCGAATCCGCAATGAAGAGGTACACAGAATGGCAGGTACTAGCGAGGATGTCACGGTGAGAATGAAGAAGAACGTGCTCAGCTGGTTTGGGCACGTTGAACGAATGAGTGATGAAAGAATGGTAAAAAAGATTTGTGATGGAAAATGAGCGGTAAGAGAGGTAGGGGGAGACCTCGGTTGACCTTCGAAAACCCAGTATCAAGATACTGGAAGAAGGACACGTAAAAAGCATGAGGACCTCCCGGAGGGCTACTGCCCTCCGGGAGGTCCTCATACATATGAAGAGGTTCATGACAGTGGACAAGGCGAAAGAGGTATGTAGAGACCGTAGCGTTTGGCGCTCCGTTCTCTCTGACTGCCCCGCTAGGGATAAAGCGTGAAGTTAGTTTAGTTTTGTTTTTATAATAAAGTATTTATGTTTTTTTTTCAGCTTCACGCTATATCCCGTCCCCGTAACAAGAGGGAACCTAGTGTTAAGACACTTCGTTCCCAATTTTCCGCCAAATTCTTATTTGTATTTATTTATTTTGCGTAATATATACACAGCTCGTTTTTCAATTTATCCAGAGACCTATCGCATTTATTTATCGTTAACAAAACTATTACAAATATATTAAAAGTAACATTAAATAAATGATTAACTTTGTAAAAATTTTGCACCCAAATATTAAATAATTCAAAAGAGAAAAATATGCTAAATATTTTTAAACATTCATATAATTTGCTGACCCTACTTACAGTAACCGTCACGAGCTATTAAGTTTATATTTAGAGTAAAATATAGACAAAACCACAGGTTGACTTTATGTCTCTTAATATCATATTATTATTTCGATGTCATATTATTAACGTTATATTTGATTATACAGACGATTTCATTATTAAATGAATAACTATAGTTTTTTATAGCATTATGGTGTGTCCTGCACATAACAGGATAAGCAGAGGGGACCTGGGAACCTTATGTTAAGACACTCTGTTCCCATTAAGTCACTACGATTTCCAACTTAGGCCGAATTGTAAAGGCGTTTTTAAATATTAAATATTTCATAGCCTCAAGCAGGAATCGAACCTACAACGTGTCGCGTTTATAGTGGCACGCTCGTGCCTCTGCATCACGCTAAAAGCATAGCGTGAAGCTGATTTATTTGATTTTGATTTATTTTATTAATTATTATTTATTAATATTTTCGTTTCGTTATTGCTATGGCACCAAGGTAAAAATCCCGGCGTTG
This sequence comes from Heliconius erato x Heliconius himera, assembly GCA_013421005.1. NCBI lineage: Eukaryota > Metazoa > Arthropoda > Insecta > Lepidoptera > Nymphalidae > Heliconius > Heliconius erato x Heliconius himera. The sequence goes on from JAATLQ010037377.1 coordinate 42,247, forward strand.
AGTTCCGCCACTCAACACGTAATGCCTCCAGAACTCGGCAGAAAGTGGGGAACGGAGTGTCTTAACACTATGGTTCCCTCTGTCTACCGTGCTGTGTGCAGGATGCAGCGTGAAGCTAATATATATATTTTTAATCTATTAATTAGTATTAAACAGGTGAAACGTCCACCATGAAACAAAATGTCGAACTTGTCTCGTCACCTGGTTTACATAAAATAATAATAAACTTCTCTTGCCGTTTTAAAGAGTAGCTGCCGCAATTATGTATATGATTGATTGGCATTGACTTTTATAGACACTGTAATGGATTCGAAATTATAGAGAGCATAGTACTTTTTTTCAATAATTTATTTACTTAAGTTACAGGTTCCCTTTTTTACTATTTTTTTGATTTGTATGCTAATTGAAAAACTTATATGGTTATGTGAAGCCAGTCGTGGCACAGCGGCACAAAGTGTGACTGTAAAACCGACTGGTTGTCGGTTCGATCTTACTTAAATTTAAATTTCCATTTCTCCGCTCTGGTGTCGAGGCAAAGCGCGGCGTTGAGTTCTGCCACTCAACACGCAATGCCTCCAGAATTCGGCAGAAAGTGGGGAACGGAGTGTCTTTACACTAGGTTCCCTCTGCCTACCCTGCTGTGTGCAGGATACACCGGAATGTGATCTATATTTTTGTAATCTATTAATTACTGGCTTTTTAAGTCGAATATACAATACAAAAAGTAGCTTCCGTTGTACGGCTCAATAGAAACCACCAGGAGTACCATCCCAAAATTAATGAAACAAAATAATAACAAATCAAATATGTTTGCTATGAAATATTGGAAAATTCTTCTTCATTAACATTACTAAAATTTCTAGCTAAAACGCTCATTTCGACAAGTTACAAAACTGGAGAGCTTTAATAATGAAGAGTGACTTTTATAATATTTTTACATAAATCTCTTTAGTCGACTTATTTAGTTACTAGCGGCTCGCCCACGGCTTCGCCCGCTTAAAATACATGATTATTGATTTAATAAGCAGAATTGATTGACAACTATAATGACTTCTAATATGTTTTTTTTACGACATTATCGTCAAAGATTTTTTGATTGATTTAAATAAAAAGATACGACCATTGTTGATATTTGATATTTATAAAATATACATAAAGCTAATTATTTATTACACGTATATATTTTTGTAACTTTATGTTCTTTTTACCTATATAATATACTCTGTTAATGTGCTGATGTCAGTGAATAATTTAATTTACTCATACAGAAACAGCCTTAAATCTTAAATTATTGATTTGAAGGATTCATAATATTCTTTATAAAATAACTGTAATAATTGCATATTAACTCCTGTACAGTTTTTAAATTAGTTACATATATTATATGAACGAACCAACCAAAAAATCTTTGTATTTACTTGATATTTCTTTCAAGATCGTTCTTTATCTCTGTGTTGAATTAATTACGACTTCTTTCAAATGACGATAACTTTTATTTTAATGAACCGATTTTGATGAACTAAACTTAAGTAGTTAAGTTGAGTTAAAACAAAGCAATTGGCAAATTTTCAAGTAAATCGGTTCAGTACTTTCAGAGAAAAATGCGGACAAAAATAAGTCGACAGACAGACAGACAGACAGAAAGACAGACAAGAAATTCGAAAAAAATCTTTTTGCTTTCTATTATTATTTTTAAGTGTCCCTCTATCCTTTTCAGTCAAAATTACTAAATGTACAGACAAAATATTTTTACTGTCTTATTATATATAGAGATAAGTTAAATATTTACAAAAGAATAAATAAATATAACTAAAATGTTTATGTAACAACATGTTCAATGACTATTTATTTATAACATACACAATAATTAATTATATCAGCATACTTATCAACATACTTGTCTATACAATCTCAACTCTCTTAACACATAATGCCTCGAAATCACAGCGAAAAGCGGAATGGACTGGAAATGTTTGAATAGGAACGGAGTTTCCTAACACTAGGTTCCCAGGTTCCCTCTTCCCACCCTACTATGTGATGCATTCAGCGTGAGCTTATCAATTAAAGAAAGCTTTCATAAAACATCGTAATAAAGCAAACACAATAACATAAAATATGAAACGACAATAGATTTTAAACCGTTGTTAAATATTGCATCATTTCATTTCTATTTTGATTGCTTACTAAGATTAAAGATTAAAATAAAGTAGCCATTTCGTTGACGTGATGCCTTGTAAAGTTCGACCGTTATTCGTCAGTCTTAATAAACATTCCACCAGCAGTCAGTGGGCAAACCGCAAACATATGATGATTACCCGCATTACCTGTATTACCTGATTACCTAGTAATATAGTTGGTTCGCCCTTAACGGGCTTCGAAGGTCAGATACCTGATACAGCAGCAATTGGTAAATGGCTGATGAAGCCTATATTTCAATTTGTTATTTTTGATTTGTTATTATTTTTTTGCCGCCGGTTGAGGCCGGTCGTGGAGCAGCAGCTCGAGGTGTGACTGCAAAACCGACTGGTTGTGGTTTCGATCCCCACTCGAGGAGATGAAATATTTACTTAAATTTATATTTCCATTTCTTTGCTCTGGTGTCGAGGTTAAGCGCGGCGTTGAGCTCTGCCACTCAACACGCAATGCCTCCAGAATTCGGCAGAAAGTGGGGAACGGAGTGTCTTAACACTAGGTTCCCTCTGCCTACCCTGCTGTGTGCGGGATACAGCGTGAAGCTAATAATAATAATAATAAAATTATTTTTTTTGTTTGATTTTTTGATGGTACTCTCTGGTGGTTTCTATTGAGCCGTACAACGGAAGCTATTTTTGTATTGTATGTTCGACTTTGCTATGAAATATTGGAAAATTGAGCCGAGACTATACCGGTTGTAATTAAGTACCAATCTTAGTTTATATTCCTATGTGAATTTGGTATTTTATAACATAAATAAAAATATTTATGTTAATACGAGGCCCCGTCGTGGTCTACTATAAAGAATATTGCCGTCACAAAGTTTTTAATTGATGTTAATTTCAAATTTTAGTTTTCTAATTAAAGTTTAGAATATTTAAATTCATAATAAAACACAATTACATACTTGCAATTGACTGCACTTCATACAAAAATTAACGTTGTATGCTTTGAATATTATATTTTGTTAGACAATTACAAATATGTCGTATGAGGCCACTCGTGGCGAAGGGGCACAAAGTGTGACAGGTTATGGGTTCGATTCCCACTTGAGAAAATTATATATGTAAACGAAGTGATATATCTAATATCTCCATTTTCTTCGCTCTGGTGTTAAGGCAAAGCGCTACGTTAAGTTCATCATGACGCAATGCCTCCAGAATTCGGCGGAAATTGGGGAACGGTTAGTTAACACAAGGTTCCCCCAGCCTACCCTGCGGTATGCGGTTACAGCGTGAAGCTAAAAAAAAGTGGAGAAATAGCACAAACGTATTGATGCAGTCGTGAACGCGCTTCTATTAGCTTTTAGTAGTTGTCATACTAATTACTAGATAGTGGGTCGCTAACGGATCACAAGGGCTTTGATTAATATGTACGACGTAACGAAGACTAATAAATAGATTTTAACTATTAGAGAGAGTATAACTCAATTTAGTTAATGTATTGAAATTTTAAAGTAGCGGGACTTAGACGTTTGACGTCGCGTTCAAATTTTTATACGTTTCTTTATGATGTTAAAATAAAAATGTTAAAATATATATTTTTCTTTATTTTTAGCTTTACTCTGTTGTCCCGCATGTGGTAGGTTAGGCAGAGGGAACCTAGTATTAGGACATTTGGCTACCAACTTTCCGCCGAATTATGGAAGCATTGTGTGTGTGAAGAAATGAAAATATTAAATATTTGTTTTTCTTGAGTGGGAATCGAACCCACAACCTGTCCCGTATAGTCACACGCGTGTGTCCCTGCGCCACGAGTGGCCTCAATAAAATAATTCTTTGTTACTTTTATTGTTTCATGATGATGATGAAAATATAAATATAAAATAAATTCATTTTTTATTTAATTAAAAATATATTTTATAATTTTGAAGTCGGTGTTGAGCTAATGCTTCAACAACCTTACAACAATATCGAATTACTAAGCCTGTTTGTTTTACTTGGCATCAACTTCAAAATTATAAAATCTTTCTTTAATTATTATTTTTTAACAAAATCAAAGTGCTTTTTGTTAAGTAAATTTATTTTTTACTTTTTAATTTGACGTCGGTTTGTTTTTTTATTATTAAAAAAAATAATTTATTTTGTATACTATTTTTTATAACCGCATACAACATAAAAAACCCTTTAAACGTTCTAACTGGAAATATTTGTGTGCTTTACTCGCCGTTTCCGTTACTAGGAAATGTTAGGTGCAGCCGATATTTGTCACATACGAACATACAATAGTTAAGTCATTGACCCCAAGCTGGAGGCTAGCGGGATATGCTAAATGGCCTTACCTACTATTTAAAGCTTATCCACGAAATGTCTTGAAAACTACATGAAAAGATTATTGATGTCGGTTTTCTTGTATTAAAATGTGGATATTTAGTCATATTTGTGGTATTTCATATATATTTATTTCATATTTATGGTATTTTGGGGTAAATAATTGTTCTTATCACTGTCGAATACGGTCGTGGGGCAGGGGCCAGCGGCGTGTGATAGTAAACGCGACATCTCGTGGGTTCGATTCCTACCCGAAGAAATGAAATATTTAATAATTTCATTTCTTAACACTGATGTCGGGGCAAAGCGCTTCCAGAATTTGGCGGAGAGTGTTCCTCAGTTTACCCTGCTACATGTAGGCTATAACGTAAAGCTAAAAAGAAAAATTACTGTTCAGGGAAAAAGAAAACCAAAAATCATATTTTTTTACCATTTTTAAAGTGTTATTCTACACTTATGAAAGAAAAATACTTATTAAGAAAACGTATAACATTTTGAACGTAGCGGGATTTGAACCCACGCCTCTTTGGAAACCGTCCAAGCGAATTTATTATAGTTTTTGTTATTTATTATAAGTTAATTTAAAAGTAATTTTTGATTTTGAAATAAATATAATAAAATCACAGTTGAAATTATCTTGATTTTCTTAACAAAATCCTGTAGCGTACGCTAGTATTTTGCACTTTATTTTGAATAATTGACTGTAAGGACCGACAGATTATAAGTCTAATACAAAATGACTTTAGTAATGAAGGAAATAATATGTTATGATGTTTACCTGGAGGTAAAGCTATTTGTCGCTACGTCTCGTCTTCAAGAGAACCAGTAAGGATATTTGACATTAATCTAGCCTTAGGCCTACTTGGTTAAGGATTATGGAAGAGATTTTTAATATTTTATTTGTAAGAATTTAATATTCAGCGATTGTAAAGAAGTCAAGTGGAGGGTTCGATTCCCACTCGAGGACATGGTTAATATTTTCCTGTATTAACTCTGGTACTAGGCTAAGTACGAGGCTAAGTGTGGTGTTAAGTTCCATCACTCAACACGTAATGCTTCCAGAATTCGGCGGTTTCCCTTTAAATTTAAAATTAGATATTTCCCTTTTCTAACGGGAACCTATTGGGAACTTATTATTACACTCCTTTCTCCACTATTCGACCAATTTTCAAAACATTGCCTGTTAAAGTAGGAACACTCAATGCCGAGATGCCATTAATCTCATAAAAACAAAATATAATAAGTTTTCAAGGGGTTTAAAAACATTATTACATTTTTAACATTTTTAAAGTGTTATTCCACACTTAGGAAAGAAAAATACTTTTTTTAAAAAATAAATAAATAAATCAGCTTCACGCTGTATCCCGCACACAGCAGGGTAGGCAGGGGGAACCTAGTGTTAAGACACCCCGTGCCCCACTTTCTGCCGAATTCTGGAGGCATTGTGTGTTGAGTGGCAGAACTCAACGCCGCGCTTAACCTCGACACCAGAGCGAAGAAATGGAAATATAAATTTAAGTAAATATTTCATCTCCTCGAGTGGGGATTGAACCCACAACCAGTCGGTTTTACAATCACACCTGCCACTGAGCCACGACTGGCCTCTTTAAAAAAATATTTAACATTATTATAGCCTTGTAAAATTTACAAAATGTTTTATTTTCAAACCACTACGACTTCGCGGTGGCTATAATATTTTATTGCAATCCATTCGTTGTCAAGTAAACAACTATCTTGCAAAGATGTTGGAGATACAGCTTCCAGCTTCAATAATGTTCTTTGAACCGATCAGGAACAGATTGCTTGGAATATTTATTTAATACATTTTATTCTATTTAAATTTATTTGTTCACTTCCGTTACATTACATTCAAACAATATTTTTTTATTATAATAGTACGTATCAACAGTTGTGGCCTTTAAGAAAAATATTATTTAATCATTAAAGCTATTTCATTTAATTATATTTCATACAACCGAAATAAATAGAATTGTTGTTTTTTTTTGTTAAAAAAATACTATATTTTTAAACATGCACCTTTGTAGTCGTTCAAATTAAAAATGTCATAATATAAATTGGTTAAAATCGACATAATCACATTTTTGATTATAATGAATTTCACAAATTATAAATTAAAGCATTTATAACACAATCTAAGAGCAAAATTTTAGCTCTTAACTGCGGGAATCGAACCCACAACCGTCACGTTTACAGTCACACGCTCGTACCACTGCGGCACGACGGCCTCTGTCTATTATAATGTTTAGTTTTGTAGAAATACCATTGCATTTTCAATAGCTGTACGCTTAACGATATTAATTTAATTTTATTAGAAATTGAAGTGTCTATCTAGCCGAGATGTCAGAGATATGGCTCCTGACGTCAATAATGCTTGTTCGACTTGTCGAGTAGGAACAGATTACTTAAGGCGCCGTCTACATTGTATTTATAAACTGTGGTGTGAAGGTTTATTTATTTTTATGTTACATTTTTTCTTTTTTTCTCATAGTCGCGCGGTATCCCGCATGTTAGGCAGAAAGGGCCTAGAGTTAAGACACTCCGCTCCCCATTTTCGTCGAATCTGAGAGGGATTGCGTGAATGACAGATCTCAACGCCGTGCTTCGCTTCAAAACCAGAATGAAGAAATAAAAAATTAAATCAGCTTCATGCTGTATTCCGCACACAGCAGGGTAGGCAGTGGGAACCTAGTGTTAAGACACTCCACTGTTCGCCACTTCTCCGCCGAAATCTAGAGTCTGATTTTGTCCCTATGCCACTACTGTTCTCTAGAATAGATAAATTAGTACAGACTACTTTATACGTTTATATTGGAATATTTGTTTATTTTTTTTTGTATTTATATATAAAACAATTCTTCGACCATGGGAAAGGTTTCGATATGAACTCTACTACTCTCTAACCCCAAATTAAGCCCAAATTGTTTGGAATTGAGTGACATTTTTCTAGGTCTTGAGGCCAGTCGTAGCGCAGAGACACAAGCGTGCGACTGTATAAGCGGTAGGTTGGGGATTCGATTCCAACTCGAGGAAATGGAATATTTAATATTTTCATTCCTTCGCTCTGGTGTCGAGGCAAAGCACGGCGCGGAATTCCGCCACTTAATATGCAATACGTTTAGAATTCCTCCGCCAGATAGTGGGGTGCGGAGTGTCTTATCACTAGGCTCCTTCTGCATACCCGGCCACATACGGGATACAGAGTATAGCTAAAAAAAATCTAAATCTTCTTTGCCTTTTCCACCAAAAGGGGAAGGTTAGGAAGGATAAAATAACGTCTGCATGGGCTATTGTACGTAGTCTACGCCTTAATGGAGGTTATCGAGCATGGACGCGCTCCAGCACGCCTACATTGCAGTGTAAGAAATGTCGCTAATGATATTAGACCGTGTTTTAAAAACATTCAACTTTATATTAAAAACTTTCTGGAAGTATTTAAATTTTCGGGAAATGATAAATTGAGGCCGGTCAGCCAGTCGTAGCGCGGGGGCAAGAGAGAACGTATGGCTTAGTGGTCACAGCGCTTGGACGGATTCACGACGACGGATTATATATATATATATATAGTTTTTTTTACTAAATATGCTTAAATTTTAAATTTGTTTATATGGTTAAATTTAAAAATCTATCCATAGCTATCAAGAAAGCTCAACAAAATGTACAATGGGTTTTTAAGACCTCATATGACCCGGGCTTTTATGTATATGATTTCGCTATCGCAACAAACGTGCCAAGTGTCGCAAACACCCAATTTACTTTCCATACAGATACAGGCAGTCTGATCGAATTCAGATTTGAAAAGTATGTGTTGCTAGGAAATTTACTGCAAATTTATAGTATCCTTAACCGATGTGCGTGAAATGAATTATTAATAATATTATTATGTTTAACGTATTTGTGTAAAATTGTTATATTGGTTGGGAATTATGGGTTCGATTCCCTTTTGAAAGAAAATATTATTATTAAAGCTACTATTTTCCTTCTTAGAGGCCAGTCGTGGCGCAGCGGCACGAGGTGTGACTGTACAACCGCCTGGTTGTGGGTTCGATACCCGTTCGAGGAGATGAAATATTTACTTAAATTTATATTTCCATTTCTTCACTCTGGTGTCGAGGTTAATCGCGGCGTTGAGTTCTGCCCCTCAACACGCAATGCCTCCTAAATTCGGCAGAAAATGGGGAACGGAGTGTCTTAACACTAGGTTCCCTCTGCCTACCCTGTTGTGTGTGGGATACAGCGTGAAGCTGATTTATTTATTTTATTTTCCTTCTTTATTTAGTGAAATTACAATGTTCTATTCCTTTTGTCTATGGTAGAGTCTCATTCTCAATATGTGATCTCTTTTAACAATACAATCTAAGAGTGCGTGCGAAGTTAAGTTAGTGTTTTACTTCTTCAATTTCCTCCTAAAACTATAATTTTCTTACCACCAAATATTTATTAAATAATAATAAACAATATATTGATGTTCTTTTCTTTTTTTTTATATAAAAGGACAAGCCAAACGAGCGTTCGGGTCACCTGATGGTAAGTGATTACAGTCACCAACGACCCCGTGACACCAGAGGAGCTACAGGTGCGTTGTTCACAAAGTAATTTAAAAAAAAATACATAACAACAGGTGATACAAATTCTGTTCATAAAACTCGTTATAGCAATTATTCCTTCTTAAATACGGTAAAATAAAAAAAATATCCTAGATAGTTTCTAGTGTATCCGATAAAAACCCATACGTTTGTTTGGATACTCGTTTGAATTTCTTGTTAGTTCTATATATAAAACCATGGGAACGCGTTTTAGAATTCAAGTCATCACGACTTCATGTAATATTCAGGAGATGAGGAAAAAATAAAAATAAACATCGATTTGGGTAAACGTACTAGCTATTTTATACTACTGCTAGGTCGTTCACCAGTCTTGTTATTTTCTCTCGAATAAATGTTATTTTTATCTTAAATATCCTATAATATTTTTAATATTTATATATTTATTTTTTTTTGCCGTGGTGCCGGGGCAAAGTGCGGCGTTGAGTTCCGTTACTCAACACGCAATGCCTTCAGAACTCGGCGGAAAGTGGAGAACAGAGTGTCTTAACATTAGATTCCCTCTGCCTACCTACTGTGTGCGGATACAGCGTGAATCTGATTATTATATTAATTGTACGACAATTCTCCACCAACTTCATAAATTTATTAAAAATCATAAGTTATTTCCATTAAAAAAATATACCTCTGCAATATAAAAAAATGTATGAATTTTAGCACAGTCTAATCAAGAGTACCGTATAAAAATAAAGTAAATTTCAAAGATTTTTTTTATAATTACAGCGAGTGGAGTGATTGGGCTTGACGAGCGAAACGAATAAACAGTGATTTTTTCTAGTATTATTAAAAAAAACCATCGCATCTAAAAAACGCTTTTTCGCGTGCTTGAGACTTCTATAGTTAAATTTCTATGTGAACTGACTACAATATATTTTATATACAAAAATTTAATAATCTGTGGTGTTGGATTCGTTAACTTAGCAACGATTTGTTATCTTTATAATAAAAATAAATAAATAAATCACACTACAGGGTAGGCAGAGGGAACCTAGTGTTAAAACACTCCGTTCCCCACTTCCTGCCGAATTCTGGAGGCATTGCGTGTTGAGTGGCAGAACTCAACACCGCGCTTGTCCTCTACACCATAGCGAAGAAATGGAAATGTAAATTTAAGTAAATATTTATTCTCCTCGAGGGGGGATCGAACCCACAACTAGGTTTTACACTTACACTTCGTGCCCCTGCGCCACACTGGCCTCGCTATCTTTATCTCTATATATAATAAGACAGTAAAAATATTTTGTCTGTACATTTAGTAATTTTGACTGAAATGGATAGAGGGACACTTAAAAAGAATAATAGAAAGCAAAAAGATTTTTTTTGAATTTCTTGTCTGTCTGTCTGTCGACATATTTCTGTCCGCATTTTTCTCTGAAAGTACTGAACTGATTTACTTGAAAATTTCACCAATTGCTTTGTTTTAACTCAACTTAAGTACTAAAGTTTGGTTCATCAAAATCGGTTCATTAAAAAAAAAGTTATCGTCATTTGAATGAACTCAAGGTATTAGCTTGCCTGCGAATATTATATAGCAATCGCGCTGGTATGACCCTGGCTAAAGAATGACGTTCGAAACGTCTGGGTTATATGACTGTTGATAAAAATATATATTTTTGAAGCACTATT
>JAATLQ010037378.1:0-52968 GCA_013421005.1 Heliconius erato x Heliconius himera
AGAAGCAAAACTCGTGGAAAAATTAAGGCTTGCTGATCGAGATACAATGTCTCTATATTTGAATCTCATAGAAAACGCAAGCCAGAGCAAAATGCTATCGGATCAAGAGGCATTAAATATTTTTATTTATTTTGATTTAACAAAAGCGCAATACATGTATTTAAGGAATTTAACAAACGAATGAGATCCCAAGAATGCACAAGGTGCACAAGAATCCCGTAATAAGGAGTATCAAAAATGTCACCTACATCATGCCAGAAAGTGCTCTCGATCAGCTACAAATGAGGATGTATTTCATACTCTTCTCTACACATCAGATCCGTACATTTCCAGTCATAGAAAAACATACGAGTATAGCAAAAGTGTGAAGGCACTTGATGAAGGTACCCTAGATCTTTTAAAAGTGAATGAACTTATTATGGATCCCGAAGTTCACCAAGTATAATTAAATATAATATACTCATCATATAATATACATTTATTTTCTAATATCATTCTACTTGTAAATCAGTTTTTGTAAATTTTATATTTTATTAAATACTTATGTGTACGCGTAATTTCTTACTTAAATAGATAACAGCTTAAGAAACATTGTTTTTTAATAAACTAATTTAATAATACATTTTTATTACTACTATAAGTAGTGTGGACTAAGGAAATTATTATTTTATTCTTTTCATAATTTTTTTAATATATATATACTCCAATAAAAGTATAATATCTGAACGTTACCTAAAGCGCTATTTTATACTTTATGCTTGTGCAAAAATTCAATTGTTTATCTTAACAAATAAAAAAGTTATCGATTTTTGATCTGATACAGACCTCAATTGCCCATAGTGCATCGTCCAGGCAAAATTATAATTTACTGCAATTTGAATTGTTATAATTAGAGATGCGTCAAATAGTCGCTTTACCGAATAACGGAATACCGAATACTACTTAGTTCAACTTTTACCGAACCGGATATTCGGCCGAATTTACGGTTCGGTTTACCAGTTCGTTATTTTGCTTCGTAAACAGGTTTTAACATGTACGTTATGTGTTGCTGCTGGCTAAATGATGAGCGAGTCGTACTTCACATTGTCCTACAACATAGAGTTCTGCAAATTAAGCATTTTACTGGGTCCCACTCAGGTGATCACATTCGTTCTGTATGAGAAGCTTTAAATTGGGATATAGCTAGGAACCACGCGATTATGAGAGATATTGGTCCCAATAAAAGCTTCATTTGCAGGCAGGATTGTTTTTTTTTACACATACATTGCAATGGCAATTAAAGCTTTGTTAAAGGTAGAAAATGTAAGTGATGCTTTGTGTCAGAAAAATCATGACAAACTTCAACCACTCCAGTACAGTACCGAAGAAAAAATGAAAAATATCCAGAAAGAACTTAATCTATCTTATGCTGAACTTGTGCAGAATGTCACAATGAGGTGGAACAGTATTTATTCTATGTTGGAAAGAATCGTTGAACAAAAAAGTGCTAGTTCGTTTTATATTTCAGAAAATTCTGGATCAGTTAACATTCGAAATTGTATTGAAAGACAGTGGCTGATTCTCAAAAAATACATTTTCGTCAATTTCTGAAGTGATTCCCCAAATAATAAGTAAGAATTTAAAACTAAAACCTCTTCTTATGTAATAGTCTAATGGATCCGAATTACCTACAGCTAAACAAATATTTCGTCTATATTGTTTTCTGCGTAATAGAAATAGACGCGCCCGTCTAAACAACAACGCATTGTACTTTTGATTTGTGTACGAGCATTCATTGTGAAAATGATATTATAACCCGTGACTGGTGGGCTGGCGTGGTTTTGAGTTTCAGCAAATCATTTGTTTAAATATTTTTATGTTATAATTGAAAGTTGTATTGGTGTATAATAAATATAAATATTTATTTATTTATTTTGAGGTAAGACGTGTCGCAGGGACACAAGCAATTCTAATTGTGACAGGTTGTAGGTTCGACTGCCACTCGAGGAAATTTGGTTATTTTGTTGTTGACGATAGAATCTATTTGTATCATATTTAATTTTTTCTTTTTGGGTTTAGTTTATTGGTCGGCCTCAACATCAGATGTTCAAGATCCATCTACTAAGGGAAGGCACTCGCAACCCGGACGTTAGGCTAGGTAACGACGGACGGATTAGATAACGGCTGTCGTTGACCCTGTCCACACCCCCATCAATATCTGGCTTGAGTGAAGGTTGCCTAACTTATTCATGTTGTATTGCATATGGTTTTATATTTTTTTAATGTTTGATTATGTACCAATATAATTTATATATTTATAATAGGTTAACCGCGGCGTTGAGTTCTGCCACGCAACACGCAATACCTCCAGAAATCGGCAGAAAGTGGGAAACGGAGTGTCTTAACACTAGGTTCCCTCTGCCTACCCTGCTTTGTGCGGGATACAGCGTGAAGCTAATTTATTATATTATATTATTTTTTTTTTATTTTTATAATAGTTATCTTTGACCAAACAGTATAATTGAATTAAAATAAATAAAAATTCAAAAGCTTGAAGCTTGTCCATGATATTAAGAAATAGGGAAAACAAATTTAATATTAGTTTCTGTGGCCTGTCACTGTCCTTTCTCGGTCTGATCTCAGTCTGATAAAATATTTTTATATGAGAAACAATGAGAGCATTCATACTAACGTTTCGGTCAAGTTTCAGCTCAATCATACATATGTATATATAAGATTTTACAAGAATACTGTAAGGTCAGACCGAAAACGAACCGTGGTCAGCACTATAGTGTGAATCCTTCTTTACTTTACTTACTGAGGGTAGCCAATTTTACAAAATATAATTTTTATCATATACAAAACAAAAAAAAACTAACTAAAAACACGGTTTTTCAACAAAACGCATATGTTTATTAGTAGGCAGTCTAAAGATTCCATCACCTAACGTGGTTTAACCAAACAACCGAACAAACTCCTCTGCTTTAAAATATTAATATAGATTGACCATAAACTATCGCGTGCATTAAATTCTTTAATTCCAATAGAATATCCATTCGACCTACTTCTCTATATAACAGATTAAGATAAATCATAGTTAAAGCGGATATAATTATTTTTGTTATTCCTTTATCGAATTATGTATCGCGTGACAATGGAGCGTATAAAATTGTTTAGGCTTTATTGCGTGACGGGTAACGTAGGAAGCTCGAGGTCCCGTGTTAAAGCTATGGGTAACGGAATGTTTTTAATATTATCGATTCTTGAATCTCTTTTTATATTTTATATATCCTAGGCAGTTTTGTGATGTGCTTCTCCGATTTCTGTTCATTTTATACGTATTTTTGTTTAAGTTTAACTTTTTTTTTCTTTCTTCGTTCTAAATACTCTGTTCACCACATTCTACCCAATTTTCGAGACATTGTGTGTGAAATTGAAAGCCGCGTGGTCTTTTTGACAGAAAGGAAATAATACTACCCCAGTAGTAATCGAAGCCACAATCGCCGTGATTACAAAAAGACGTCACTGGATCCTCCCGTCCCGTCACGATGGCCTCAACAAATGTTCATACCATATATTACACGACTCATCTAAAATATATACTGTAAAGCGATCGGTCACATCCCAAAGTGGTGTAGCCTCTCGTAATAACTATGCAAGCAGGATTACACAGCCACTATTGGCCTCTTAAAGCCAGTTGAGGGATTTCTGAAAACAAAATGTATCGGAGGATTTGCTCATAAATACTATAATATCGATTCGAATGGAAAGAGACTTTCTTACAAAGAAATCAACAAGAAAAGTATAAAATAACAGTTTCACGGATTTTCCCGCATAGCAGATTAGAGAGAGAGGTATTATAGGGTTTGGTACCCCAAATAGTTGTGTTAGTAGAGGAAATAAAGTGTTGAGACACTCCGTCTTAAGTAGCTAATTTTCTTTATTTTCCGTAAATAATTAATGTATTATTTTCTCTTCCCAATTTAATTTCCTTAGGTACATATTTCAAGTGAAACAGACTTTTTGACAATTAAATTTTTTGTTTCTCAAAGTGACAATTGTGACTTTGAAAAATAAAAAATATATTGTCAAACGGAGTAGAAAACAAGAGAAAGTGTAGAACGGAGTGTCTTAACATTATGTACTCGTACGTACACATTGTTTCCCTCAGCCTGCCTGCTATGTGCGGGATACAGCGTAAAACAAAAAATTCTAATTATAGAGAAATTTAAATATTTTATATTAAACGTCTACGAGGTGACTGCAGTTAAAGTAAAATAATACATTAACAGTATGAGCTTGAGTCACGGTAGAATATATTAGGGTGCATGTTTATTGCTTTGACCAAAACGCAGGCTATTTTGTGGCCTTTTTTAGTTATTTGAAAATTAAAACTATATACTGCAACGATTGCGTGAGGGATATTTTCGAAAATACGGATCCTCACTGATCTCGTGGATGGTCATGACGCGCGACTGTGCTCCGGTGCCGTATCCTTAGTCCATCAGGAGTCTCTTCTCTTCCTGCGTATGGACTAAGTATAAAGTTCCTGGACAATTTGTTAGAACTTTTCCATTTTAAGGGAGTGGTCAATGGGGTTGGAGGAGTAGATGTTGTCGTAAACTTCGGTGATGGCATATGCGACATCCATGCGACTCCGGTGCGAACATGACAACTTACGTGTGATGTTGGCTGTCAGGCTTGGGCGACAGTACCTTAGCTCGAACAGATTGTTTCTGTCGATATAAGGCAGCTGGGTAATATCTTCGATGAGGGTGACTACTTCTGCACCTGATAGTCTGGCCGCCATCACAATGGCCTCGAAATGGAACATGAGAGCTTCGTCCACCTTTAATCGGCTTATTACGATGCCCTGACGAAAACCATTTACTAAGATCGAAGCCATTGTCCGCACCCTTTTCCTGGTTCTCCCTCCAAAGCGGTGCGCCAGGTTCTCCCTCAGGTCTTCTGCGGCCTCGACTGTGGTGGTCGCCACTATTTCTGTTTCCTCATTGAAGTGCCTGACTATGCGAGTTGTCTTTCCGCACCCCGGCATCCCATTTACCCAATGCAGTATTTCCAGCTCTCAGCTACCAAGCGCAGCGCTGAGCCTGGGATCACTTGACATGGCTTGTCCCATCTCTTGAAATCGATTCCGACGGAAAGTGACGATCGGAGTATCTTAGTATTAGGTACCCACGTTTTCTCTCTTTCTCTTGCTTACCCTGCTATGTGCGAAACATAGCGTGAGCCTAAAAAAAATCTTACAAAAAAATCATACCAACGACAGTTTTTAATATATTTAACAGCATTTTTTTTTTCTTATTTTTTTTTTATTAAAACTCCATTAGCTATAGACTTTTTTTTCTATAGAATAACCGAGTTTATCCTTACATTGTAACGTCGTCAGCGTTTCAAGCACGAGTGTGACATTACTCAGGCGGCGCTCGTAACGCTCACATGCGCCGCGCATTAATGATGGATACTTTGCATGGCTTGGAATATGTATGACGTTTTCTTAACTTACTTGTAATAGTGTTACGTGGTTTTTTTTGTATTTTTTATATGCGTTTGACTGTTGACAGGTTGTGGGTTCGATTCCCATTCGGGGGTATGAAATATTTAATATATCTTCAATAATCTCCTCTAGCCTTCTTCAATTCATTTTTGCAGTTACATAAATTCTCCCTCTTTCAATACAGATGCACTCGTGTAATAGAGTATATTAAAATAATATCAAATAATAAAAAATCACAAAAGGAAAAAAGAGCCTACAAGGACATGGACGAACAATGTCCGTGGTATGTTTTAGTTAATAATAATAATAATAAAAAAAATAAAAAAATTAGCTTCACGCTGTATCCCGCACGAGGGAACCTAGTGTTAAGACACTCCGTTCCCCACTTTCTGCCGAATTCTGGAGGCATTGCGTGTTGAGTGGCAGAACTCAACGCCGCGCTTAACCTCGACACCAGAGCGAAGAAATGGAAATATAAATTTAAGTAAATATTTCATCTCCTCGAGTGGGGATCGAACCCACAACCAGTCGGTTTTGCAGTCACACCTCGTGCCGCTGCGCCACGACAGGCCTCCGCTGCGCCACGACCGGCTTCATCCCTAGCGGGGTAGTCAGAGAGAACGGAGCGCCAAACGCTACGGTACAAATAGCTGCTACTTTTATTGGTATTCAAACTCGCAACCAACAAACAGTGTATTTTTTTCCATGAACTTTTCGCTTGTGAACTCTCACACAGCATTATTTATTAGATTTTCGGCATTGCACTAGTCGGTATAGCAATTAAAATTTAACTCAACCACAATTATTTTATATTAAGTTTAAAATGTTTTAGCCGTTTCTAAAGAGTGACCTTAGCTTTTAGTCGTATATACTACTCTCACAATATAATTACGTCATTTCGTTTAAAATACCTAAGGCCGTCGTGGCACAAGGGTACAAGAGTGTGACTGTAACGCGACGGTTGCAGGTTCGATCTCCACTCGATGGAATGGATTATTATTTATTAACATTTTCATTTCGTCGTTCTCACATCCAGCCAAAAATTCCAGCGTTGTTTCCATTCAACACGCAATGCCACAAAAAAAGGATGAAAAGTGGGGAATGGAGTGTCTTATCACTAGGTTCCCTCTACCTACCCTGCTGTGTGCGGGATCCAGCGTGAAGCTGATTTAACTTAATTGTTAATTTAAAATGCCTGTAATATATGTATTTCTACTTTGTAAACCAAATAGAGAGTTATTACTGGAGTGCTCACAAAACTTTGCCGACTAATTTGTCCCAAGTGCTGTTATGTAGTACCTAAATGTGTGTTATTATGATATAATGTATGAAGAATAAAGTCAACTTTATGTTTACTTATGATAATATATAGGTTTGAGTACCGGTTCTTTCATACAACTGTGATGCAAAATGCAAAAAAAATCATTGAAGGTCTGACTGCATCCGCAATAGTTGTAGGTTCGATACTCCAGAGAAATTATTAAAATTATCTACTTTCAATATTACAGTTTGTGTCCGTCTTGTATTCTAGACATAGCATTGTAGGCAGAGGGAACCTTGTGTTAAGACATTCCGATCCTCACTTACCGGCCAATTCGGCTTTGTCTTATTACGCCTGGAAATCAAAATCATTAATTCCACTGGGTGATAATCGAATCTACAACCATCACTAAATACCGCTGTCCGACTGCGCTATGTGGGCAAAAAGTTCTACTTCTATTTTTAACTTTAAAACAATTAAAGGCTGACGTTAAAGCATTTGAGGTCAAGTTAAATAATTTAATTTAAAACTTACAATCAAAACTCTAGTCAACGGTATGAATGGAATGTACGAAATTATATTAGGCTATTCATTGTACCTTTAAAAATACACATTTGCTTTTTTAAACACAAAGCTTAACAATAGAAGTGGCTTATTTTAATAATTTTTAAATCCACCGTGCCTTACGTGAAACGAAACGTAGTTTTAAATAACGTGAAACGTGAAACATACGAGGGTAAGTTTAAAATTAAAAAATAAATTAATGTTAACACGTTTATTTGTTAATGTCATAGAGTTGACTTGGAATGGAGTTTATAAGAATTCTTGTTACATAGTACAGGCTGAAACGAGAAACGCTATAATCTAGTTTCTAAAAATGTATTTTAAAGAAGTGAAACGCACGCGGCTTCGCCCGCTTAATCTTTTGTTTTATGTTATATCCACATTATACTACACTTTTACTTAAATTGTAGCGTATGAGTATATGTTATTCTGATGTATAAACTATATTGCTGTAAAGTTTCATCTAAATCCGTTCAGCAGTTATTGCGTGAAAGTGGAACAAACATCCATCCTTACAAAAACTTAAACATTTATAATATTAGTAAATCGAATCATATTAAATCAGCTTCACGCTATATCCCGCAGACACCGGGGTAGGCAGAGGGAACCTAGTGTTAAGACACTCTTACCCACTTTCTGCCGAATTTTGGAGGCATTGCTAATTGAGTGTCGTAAGTCAACGCCGCGCTTTGCCTCGACACCAGTGCGAAGAAATGAAAATATACATTTTAAGTAAATATTTCATTTCTCGAGTGGGAATCCAACCCACACCAGTCGCGTATACAGTCACACTTGGCCTAGCCTCCTACTATATACTATATATACTATAATATTACTAGGAAGTAGATAAAGTGGGATTTTGATATAAAAATTGCTAAGAAAAATGTGTTTATGTTGGTCATTCACATTCATAACCGTACAAAAATTTTATTCAAAATAATATATTTTCAACGTCATATAAAGCTCCACGCCACTTCTATTATTGTGTCCAGAGACAACCCGGGCTTATATTGCGACGTCCAGTCCGGTGAGACCATTTGTAAAGTGTTGTGAATTTCTATCTACTTATTTCGAACTGTTTAATATCCGGTTGTATTAAAAGAATAAATAAA
The DNA here is from genome assembly GCA_013421005.1 of Heliconius erato x Heliconius himera. NCBI lineage: Eukaryota > Metazoa > Arthropoda > Insecta > Lepidoptera > Nymphalidae > Heliconius > Heliconius erato x Heliconius himera. The sequence continues at coordinate 8,435 of JAATLQ010037378.1, forward strand.
AAAAATAAATATAATATTTATTGTGGCTTCACTCTATATCCCGCATTTGTATCGGGTTTCTAAAGATTTTAAAGGTTTTTTTTCAAATGTTGATTAATGGAACTAGCGACACGTATAGTAATAAAGGATGAGAGATGATGAGATCATTAATTCACTAGAATTGTATAGGCATATAAGAGCGTCCTATCTGGTGAATTCTTCCTTCATTAAATCCCAACATCGTAAGTGGACCTGGATGAGTCCGGACGATAAATTAAAAAGAGAGATAAATATTGTATACTATATATATCCTTTCGATATAGAACTGTAAATATTTAACGATTCCTCTGTTTCCTACGCCCTGAAAAAAGAAGAAGAGAAAATAAGGAGAGAATATAATTAGTTCAACGATTATATGGAGAATTGTTTATGTTAATTAATATTATGACAGTAATAAATTTTGACAATATTGGTAACCATATGGACATCATCGTACAAGCATCGAGGCCGTCGTGGCATAAGCGATTGTAGACGGGAAGGCTGTGGGTTCGATTCCTACTTGGATAACGAAATATTTATTATTTTCATTTTTTCGCTCTAGTACCGAAGCAAAGCACAGTGTTAAGTTGCGTCGCTCAACACGCAGTGCTTCGAGAATCCGGTGAAAAGTGGGGAATGTAAGTGTCTTAATGGGAATAAAGTGCAATAGATTTTCAGGTTACCTCTATCTATCTATGCTATGTAGAGTACAGAATGTAGCTAAAAATAAATATGCTTAATTAAAACTAAAAAAAGTGATTTTAAAATGAAAAAATACATAAAACAAAGAAAAAATATCGTTACTTATTCATCTCATATTGCAATACTGTTTTGTTTAAATGTTAATAGAATTCACATTGCACAGTGTACCGCAGGTTGCGGTTGCGGAAACACCGCATTTTCTCTTATAACTTTCAAAGTGGAATTGGACGGAAATAAAGCTGACAGACTAAAATAATACCAACTAACATTGGTATTATTTTTTATATTGTAGAATATAAAATAATACAAAAATTAAGATTATTGATCTATTATTTTAGTAATAAATTACCGTTTTCGGTTATTTAGAGCAATTTGGGATACTTGAAAAAATGTAAACAGCCAACAACCTTAGCTTTTTTCTGCATAGCAGGCAAGGCAATATTTTAATAAAATATATACATTTTTGAACTTACCGGGACTCGAATCGGCGTCTATCCCAGGGCTAAACTATATCTCATTAGGCTATGTCGAAATTCTTACATCTTCTTTATGTTTTCAGCATATCAGTATGGCTAAAGATGTATTATGTAGTAAATTGTTTCCAAGAGGCGTGAGTTCGAGTCCTGTTACTATAAATTTTCTGACGTTTCCTTAAAATATGTTTCTAGATAGTGTGGAATAACACCTAAAAACCAGTCACAGATGTCTCGAAGGTCTTGGTCGTGGCAGACGAATAGACACATAGACAGACGGACAACAAATTGATCTTATATAGGTTCCGTTTTTTATTTTGAGGTACTGAACCCAAAAAGAAATTAAAAATATAATTAATATAATGTCTAAATTTACTTTATAATATTACAAAAATTATGTGTATAACATCTTAATTACTACAGCGCTACAGTATAGCGCTATAAATTCACTGGACAACACCTCCGTCTCGTAACAAGGGGAGGGATTCTTTTTAATTAAATGTTGCTAAGTTAAAGTTTATGACGTCGGGGGACTTATGACTAATGTTCGGTGCTAATGAATGAACTTTTTTGGGGTCGAAAGCTGAGCTTACTTTTGATCTCTTGTGAAGTTATAGGGGTTGGTTGAGGGAAATGTGTTTCATTTAATATATTTTTTAATAGCTTTAAGCTGTATCCCGCATGTAACAGGGTTTATAGAGGGTATCTGCGAATTTAGTATTGAGCCTCTCCATTCCCATTAAGACACTCCCATTTTCCAGTTTCCGCTGAATTATGGAGGTATTGAGAGTTGAGTGGCGGAAATCAAAATCGCACTTGGCCTCGTTACCAGAACGAGGAAATGAAAATATTAAATACTTTTTTCTTTTGAGGAGGAATTGAACCCACACTCTCACGCTCTTGCCCCTGACTGACCTGGCTCTTGACTGGCTTCGATTCGTATAAATTATTTTTACCTTTAGACTATAGTTGTGTATGAAATACTTGTACTTTTTTAGTATGTTTGTGCTTGAAGATCTCAGCATAGAACTTTTTAGCTGTTATTTTAGTTAATATTCTGACAGTGATTCTAGACAGGTTACTTCTATCTATAAGTATTTTAATCAGAAATTATTTTTTAAGTATAATTTGATCCTACAGTTATTTTCGTTGTTAGCTATGAAACAGGAAACATTATACTTTATCATTTAAATGATTTTAAGTAAACCAATGTTGTAACTAAAGTAATAAAAATAAATACCGTCCTTTTATACAATTTAGTCTCAGTGCTGCCACTGGTAAAATGAAAATACAGTGTTGCCTTAGTTAAGTAAATAGAGACGCTTATTATTATCGATAAATACAACAAACTGTCAATCTATCGATTGAAGATGAAACCGAAGCAAATTTATTATTAAAAAAAAATCATCGCAGGAAGGTAGAAAAAAGTCATTACTCTAATATAAGTAGGTACCGAGAAGATTTGCTATTTCAGCTCACTACTTCCCTTTCATACATATTTTAACTTTGAATAATTTCTGAATATATTATCTGAGCTAAAAGGTTCTCGTACTGCAGCAACTATGTATAGTAATAATGCTAACTATTATTTATTCAGAGACGCGACACGCTTTTAATGTTTTTAATAACTCAACTCAAACTGAAGTTATGGAATTTTGATAGAGAGAAATTTGAGAAATTTTGGAAATTTTCGTTTTTCGGAGTTCAACGTCAAAGTTTCGGAATATGTGTGTGTGTTACTTATTTAGAATAAAAACTATAACTATAACTACTAGCGGTGTAGTCAGAGAGAACGGAGTGCCAAACGCTACGGTCTCTACATACCTCTTTCGCCTCGTCCACTGTCATCAACCTCTTCATACTTGTCCTACGGGGGGTCCTCGTGCTTTTTACGTGACCTTTTTCCAGTATCTTTGATATTGTGCTTTCGAAGGTCGACCGAGGTCTCCCTCCCTACCGCTCACTATTCTTTATTTAGAAAACGTATAAAAATTAGAACGTAGCGGGATTTGAACCCGCGGCTCTTGGAAACCGTCCAAGCGCTCTGACCACTAAGCTATACGTTTTCATCAAGCTACTTTGAAATTCTTATACGCTTGTTACAACTTATTTATGTTGTTATCATCTCTGTAGGTAGATTTTTACAAATTTCCGCTACCCAAAGATAATTATTTAGAATTATCGTTTGGCGAGAGAGAAGGCTACTATAAAATATTTTTAACATTTTTAAAGTGTTATTCCATACTTAGGAAAGAAAAATACTTATTTAGAAAACGTATAAAAATTTAAACGAGTTTAAATCCTGCTACGGTCAAATTTTTATACGTTTTCTAAAAGTTTCTTTTTCGTTCCTAAGTGTGGACTACACTAACATTTTAAAAATGTTATAAATATTTAATATTTTATTTGTTTTTGCTGTATCCCGTATAACTATAGTGGAGGTAAAGACAGATAAGATTTTGTTGAGTGGCGTAACTCAACGCCACGCTTTGTCTTGTTACTAAAGCGAGATAATTTAAATAACCCATCCCTTACTTAGTGAAAATGTTTTTCTAATTTAAGCCTTATTCTTATTTTAATATCATTTAATGTAATTGAATTTATTTCTAAAAATAAACACGAAACAAACAAAAAACAGAAATACAGTGTATATTTTTCAATTTCAAGCCATTTAACTCAATAGTTTGGGGTTAACTAACATTTATAATGCATCGAGTCAACGGTGCGGTGAACGTAGATCATGGATTCAACGGGCAAATAATTATAGTATCGATTTCGCCAACAATACAATACAATACAATACAATACAAACGTTATTTATAGTCGCCACTGTCATTATTTATTACGCGAGCTTATATTTTAATTAGATAAATTGTATGTAGTATGGAGATAATGCAATATATTTATTTATTATCTGTGAATGAGTTGAAGCTTTTTTTAGCTTTTTTGATTTTCACGATTATTACACATTTTCATTTTGCAGTAGTCCACTGCAAAGTGTTCGAAACGTCGGGTTTCCAAAATGTATAATCTTAAATATACGCAATTAATCCGGTTAAAATAGTTTCTCTAATAGAACTCAACGCCCTGCATTCATGAACTAAACAAATTAAAGTAATTCATTCCCCAGTGTGAGAATCAAACCCGCCACTGTCGCACGGTTTTGACACTGCGCCACGACGGCCTCTGAGTATTGGGACTTGATTTTCCACTTTCAACCATATTTTTGACATTAAGTGTGATGCCACATAACATCGCGGCTTGTCTTATAGGATCGCATAAATATAAAATTTGGAATACAAGCTATTTTGTTTTTTAGTTGAAAAATCGATTTGAAAGAAACACTTAATTTTGTCGGCGATTGTTTGAGTTATTGGTGTCGCGTGCTGCGTCTTAAAATAAATGATTTACGTATAGCGTTCAATATACAGCAAGATATGCAGAACTTAGTGTTAAGACACTCCATTCCCCTCTTTCCACTTCTTGCGAGACATCGCATGTTGTGTGGCGTAATTCAACACCGCGCTTTGTTTTGTTCCTAGAGTCAGGCAATAAATATAACTCATTCCTAAGAGTAGGATTCGAACCCACCGCCGTGTTTTCGTATTTTACATAAATCAAGTTGATTTTCTCTTTTACCAATAATAAATAAATAAGGTCATATTCATAAATGTACAATATTTTGTTTTTTATCACTTGCAGTTACGTTCGGCTTCGGTAAATCTATTTAAAAAATAATATAAATCAGCTTCACGCTGTATAACGCTCACAGCAGGGTAGGCAGAGGGAACCTAGTGTTAAGACACTCCGTTCCCCAATTTCTGCCGAATTTTGGAGGCATCGCGTGTTGAGTGGCAGAACTCAACGCCGCGCTTTGCCTCGACACCATAGCGAAGAAATGGAAATATAAATGTAAGTAAATATTTCATCTCCTCGAGTGGGGATCGAACCCACAACCAGTCCGTTTTACATTCACACTTTGTGCCCCTGCGCCACGACTGGCCTCGATAAATCTATTTTTTTTCACATATATTATGGAAACTTGACCTTGTGACCTCCTTCACGCTTCCACGCCCTTTGAACAAAGATATTTTCTTTAAGAATAGTAGTATTTTTATATTTTAATGTTTCAGGTATAATATGTAAATATCTGTGCCAAATTTATAAAGATTTTTTGCTCTATATATAGCCAGATATCTACATATTTCTAAGATATGATAAATAAAATAAATCAGCTTCACGCTGTATCCCGCACACCGCAGGGTAGGCTGAGGGAACCTAGTGTTAAGACACTCCGTTCCCCACTTTCTGCCGAATTCCGGAGGCATTGCGTGTTGAGTGGCAGAACTCAACGCCGCGCTTTGCCTCGACACTAGCTCGAAGAAAAGGAAATATAAAGTTAAGTAAATATTTAATCTCCTCGAGTGAGGATCGAACCCACAACCAGTCGATTTACAGTCACACTTTGTGCCCCTGCACCACGAATGGCCTCGATTCTAAGATATGATTAAATATAAAAACTTAAGTTACATTTAAAAGTTATTTTTCAGGCCGTGTCTTGTGCAGTGGTCATAAGAGGGCTGTAAACGCTTTGGGCTTGGAACCGATACCAACTTATATATTATTCTTTATTGCATCAAACAAAACATACAGTAATATAAATTGAAAAGTTAGTTGACAAGGGTGGGCTTATTTCTAAAAGAGCCAACCAGTGGAAGTGGATATCTATCAAAACAGCGGGGAGAGTACATACAATGCAACTAACAGTAAAAGAATATAATAAATAAAATATACTAACAGAAGAAATATCATACTTAGTGGGGTACGAAAGTGTTATGAACTGAGTGTCTCACACTAGGTTCCTAGGTTCCCTCTGCCTATACTGCTTCGTTTAGAATACAACGTGAAGCTAAAAAAAGAAAGTTTCATAATATCTATGTTGCGTTTAAAAAAAATCGATAAATCAATGCTATTGTGGAAAGTGGAAATTGGAACAATTTTTTTCTTCACCTCCAAGCAAAAAGAAATACTGATTATCAAGCTAGGATTTGGATCCATAATTACGTGGGTTATTTAAGACATTATTATACAGCAGTTTTCCATATATAAATAATCACGCAGTTCACGCTGTATTCTGCATATAATAGGAAAGGTGGAGAGACCTAAAGTCTCTCCACTTTTCCTGTTAAGACACTCTGTTCTTTACTTTTTGTCTAATATTCGAGTTATTTTCAAATATTCTTCATTCTCACGAGTAGGAATCGAAATCACAACCGTGGTTAAACATGTCAAAGCAGCTTTCTATATATGTAAATAAAATGCTGAACTTTTAAATCTAGTTAAAAGAAAATCCACGTAGCATTTGAAAATTTAAAACCCCAAAAGTCAACATGACCAGGCAGTGTCACAATTCCATTCTCTTAGCAGTTTCCTCCGGGAACACTTTCCGATTCTAATCGAATAAACGATCGAAGCTGAACGACCTCCCGCAATTGCTTGGTCTAGCCTTGATTGAAACTCGAGATAAATCTGTACGTGAAGCTTAGATAACTTGTCAGTGTAATATATATTTTTTGTATTTATTTATTTATTTAGTTATATAAATTTAGCTTCACGCTGTATCTCGCATTTCTATAACAGAGTAGGCAAAGAAAACCAAATGTAAGATAAAAGAAGTCACCCCTTTTATAGCCTAACGTTCGAGACATTTCGCATTGAGTGGCGGAACTGAACGCCACGCTTTTTTAAAAAAGGTAAGGAAATGAATATAACTCCTTCCCACGATTGTGCTGTATTTAATTGTATATGTTTAAATGAATACACTTAAAATTGGTCACCAGTTCTCCACTTTCTATATGTAAAGAGTTCCTGGACAGTGCAATTTAGCATAGCATATAATGACTAAACTAAAACAATACTTCTATTTTAAGTAAAAGATGATGGCGGGAAGATATTTTTAATAATTTATTAAGTATCTTGTACTTAGTCTTTACAAACTATAATGAATTAATTTAATTTTACAAAATGGGAACACGAACTGATGACACTTTGGTCTCTTTTTACACCCATAACAGTTGCAATTGCACAGGATAGCCAAGGATAACCTTGTGTTAAGATATACCGTTTCTCACACATCGTCCAATTTTTCGAGACATTACGTGAGTGCCGGAACTCAACGTCACGCTTTGTCTAGATACCTCCGAATGGAAATCGAATCCATAATTGTCGCCGTTCACAGCTATATTATTATCCCATCATCTAGCTCATCTCTAACTGAATTCACTCATAAAAATATCATCCCTTCAACCGGAAAAACAAACAAGAGAGCAACGAAGCGATCTCTCGAGCGATGGGTCCAAATGCCTTTCAATTCGGTCGGAGGTCCGCTCGAAATGCAGTCTACCGTCATCCCGATCCAATTGCACACAGCCACCCCTGGGAACATTCTCCGATACTAATTTAATACTGGCTCTAATAGTCGTAGTACCGGGGCGAACCGATGCCCACTATGACCCAGATCTCCATTTGATGAGGCATATTGACCGATAAACGTTTGGTCGTTTTTTGGATGTTGGGTGATTTTTTTTTGTTATATCTTTACTTTTATATTGATGTGGGAAAGTTGAAGTTTTTTTTTTGGTTGGACTTAGTTCTGATCTTTTAATTGAAATATTCTTGTTGTATTGGATATTCTACGTAATGAGTGACTTGTTAACCCTTTGACAAACGTTTGGTCGTTTTGGAACTTGATGATTGGTGATTTTTTGTTATATCTATACTTTTACAATAATATTGAAAAGCGGAAGTATTAGTTTGGTTGAACGTTCTAATCTCAGTAACTACTGGTTTAAATTGAAAGAATCTTTTTGTTCTGGATGGTTTATTTATCTACGAAGGCACACACATAACACAACTACTTATTTCAATCTGTGAGGTTACGGATATAGCTATGGCATGGACGCTGCGCTTTATCGCGAAACCAGAGGGAAGAAATTAAAATATAAAATGTTCTTTTCATCGAGCGGAAATCGAACTCAAACATCGTTTACAACCACACGGTCGTGACTGGTCTTATGAGACTGGTGAGAATAGTCTTATTTTGTATATATTTTTTTAATTATACTTTTCTTGATTACAGTTTCGTTTAATCTTATTACGAAATTTTTATTATTGAAATTAGCCTATATTGGATTATTTGAATTAACTTTTTTAAATAAAGTCGGGCTTTGAGTTTCGCCATTTTACTCGCTGTTTCTGTATAATGTCTTTGTTAATACCCTTGTTTGGATAGAAAATGTAGGGATGATGGGAGTGATGTATTACTAATAGGCCTTTTTCTATTTACGTTGCAAGTTACCCTTTAGCCTACCTAAATATGTAAAAATCATCGATACATAGTATAATAATATATTTTCCTAAAAAAAATATAAGTTATCGCTGTAACATATAAATTTAATCCATTAAGATATAATACTAAAAATGGGTTATCTAAAAAAATATTTTTACTGAATTCGTTCGATTGCTATCTACCATCTGGTTCGCTATCGATATTATGAATAAAGCTTTCACTTGTTATTATTATGAAACGAGATATATTTTAATAGACAAAAAATAAATCAGATGCCGTCTTGCTTGCCGCAGTGGCTCGCGATTAACGCGACGGTTGTGGGTGCGATTCCCACCCGGGGAAATAAATTATTAAATGAAAATCAGCTTCATGCTATATACCGCACACAGCAGGGTAGGCAGAAGGAACATAATGTTAAGACACTTCGTTCCCCACTTAATTTATGAATTATTATTTACTCATATTTTCATTTCTTCGCTCTGGCGATAAGTCAAAGTGCGGCGTTGAGTTGCGCCACTCAACCATGCAGGTCCTCGAATTCGGCGGAAGCTTGGCAACGTAGTATCGTAACAATAAGTTCCTGCCTACTTTGAGATATGCTGGAGCAGCTGAAAAAAAAATATTTAAGTAAAATATGCAAATAATAAATTAATATATACCTAGACAAAATGTTAAAGATTAAAGAAAAAAATAAAAGGGAAGTATCACTTTATATTTTTGAATATACCAAAGGGTTCCTTACGTATAGGTATCCATACATACATATATTTCTGCGAACTTTTGCTTCACGTCTGGTTCATCCATACATTATCATCACCAGACGAGGCGTAAAGACCTTTGATTACAAGGATGTCTTTGTTTATACACATTCCTAGTTGTATTGTTCTTTGTGGTTGAAAGAGGCACTGTGAAGGTTTGAATATAGCTTTTAAAACAATAGTTTATTGGTGAAGTGCGGGTTCCATGGTGAAACCCTAGCGAGCTAGTATAGAAAATTATTTGTGATAGATATTTGTAAAGCATTTGTGTATGTATGTATGTCAAATAGAATATAATAAAGCTAAAGAATTTGTTTGGTTGAACGCCTTGATCCCAGGAACTTTTGGTTCGATTTTTAAAATTGTATTTGTTGATACTTGTTTAGATGTAACCTATTGCACGTGCGTGCGGTCAGAGTTATCTCGATAATTTAGAATCTGTACTATAAAACTTTTGGTTGTTTCCATATGACTACACAGATCGAGGCCGGCCGTGGCGCAGCGTGCCAGCATGGGAGTGTAAACGTGACAGGCTTTGGGTTTGGTTCTCACACGATATAAAATATTTGATATTATCATTTCCCCATTCTGGTAACCAGGTAAAGTGCGATGTCAAATTGCTCCACTCATCTCGCATCACCTCCAATATTGAGCGGAAAGTGGAAAATGGAAGTGTCTTAATGGGAACCGAATGCCAATACTAGTTTCCCGGGTTCCCTTTACCTGCCGTGCTAGGTGCGAGATACAGCGTGAAGCTAAAAAAATACACAGAAAGCCTCTTTGTTTTTGATTGAGGAAGGAAGGAAATATAATGATTTGTTTCATATATACTCCTGTTTGTCATGTAGGATGTAGCAGATGTCTGCAGATGGGGTAAATTCGGAAACAAAATAATGTTTAATTTTTTAAACAAAATATGATATTTTCCATTGTTTTCGCAGAATACAAGTCTCTATTTATATTGAAATAAATAAGTAAAAAAAAATATTTGTAAAAACAAAAACCCCGACTGCATCAAACTAAAAAGAAAATAAGCAAGCCCAATAGTTTATTAGGATTAACAGTCGGGACCTCTTTGAATTATGCGAGGTTCCTGGTAAAGATTTTATTGATTGAAGAATTACTTATAGGTCCGGACTGTCAATCCTAATAAACTATTGGGCTTGTTTATTTTCTTTTTAGTTTGATGCAGTCGGGGTTTTTGTTTTTACAAATATTATTTTTATTTTTATTTTTTTTGTTAGAATTTAATATGGTAATGATAATCATTATATACCTTTTTGAAATCCTAAAATTGAGCTCTTGAATTTGATACCCATATTGTAGTATTCGAAACGAACATTTTTTTTCACTAAGTCCAATGGCGTACCACAGCCGCCATGATTATTTTTTATTAACGTCACCTATCTAAGAACACTTGGGCTGTTAATACGAATCTAACGATACCTCAAATATGTAAATCCGTTCAGCGGTTCTGGAGATACGAGGTAATAAAGAATATTACATACATACAAGATACGCGCGAAAAACATAACCCTTCCTTAGCGGTCGGGAATAAATGAGCTTCACGCACACAGCAGGGTAGGCAGAGGGACCCTAGTGTTAAGATACTCCGTTCCCCACTTTCTGCCGAATTCTGTAGGCATTGCGTGTTGACTGGCAGAACTCAACGCCGACGCTTTGCCTCGACAATAGAGCAAAGAAATGAAAATATAAATTTAAGTAAATATTTCATCTCCTCGAGTGGATAACGAACCCACAACCATTCGGTTTTACAGTGACACTTTGCTGCGCCACGACTGGCCTCATTTTGAAGCTTTTTAATATTTATTTTTTTGTAAAGGAATGAAGTGTCATAACACTAAGTTCTTTGGTTCCATCCGCCTACACTGTTATGTACAGGATACAACGTTAAGCTAAAAAAAACCATACAAGAATTGAACTCGAAACCGTCGCACGAAGGTGTATATCCATTTAATACGAAACCACGAGCCTATCATTACTTTAGAGTTTGGTTACAAAGCATATTTCCCTACATCTGACCCAAAGCACATTATAAATATTAATAAGGCCTACATATTTATGCTTTGCTTGGACAGCCGTTTGTCTAATTTAATTTCGTAGGCAATGTGTTGTTACGTATATTGTTTTGTGTGTGTCACTGTGGACATTCTTTTATTATGTTTTATTTGGTTTGGTTCAGAGCCTGTGTTTTTATTAGAATTTTCGTCTTTTTGTGATAAAAATATTGTGTTAGGTATTGTCGTATTTGTTTCATTTACCATTTTTTTTTTAGTTTTATTAGATCTCTCTAATGACGGAGGGAGGGAGGGGTTACATTTATTTTACATTACATTAGGTTCCCTCGCCTGGGATCCTAATGTTAAGGCACTCCGTTCCCTATTAGGCCAATTTCCTTCCCCATTTTCCTTTGCTTGGGAACCTAATGTTAAGACACTTCGTTCACTATTAGGCCCCTTTTCTTCCCCATTTTCTGCTAAATTTTCGAGGAATTGTGTGTTTAGTTGTGGAATTCAACATTGCGTTTTGTTACGTTATTAGAGGGAGTAGATAAAATATTTAATATTTTATTTCCTCGCGGAAGAATCGAACCCACAACCGTCACACTTGTAATCGAACGCTTGTGCCCCTATCACCATGTACCACGACAGTCTTATTCACTATTATAATCAACTATTATTTATGTTAAACGAAGTGCGGCGTTGAGTCTTGATTCCTAACAAGTAATGCCTTAAAAAAATGAAATTTAAGTTTCCTAGATCACCTAAATAAAAGAATATCATATTTTTTTCTGCTTTCGATATCTGTTATCGATCTTATCTTATCTCTCGGTCTTATCTTTGTATTATTAATTCTATATTAATAAGCCAATTATTAACTCATTCTTTATTAATAATATATGTTCTTCAGATGGATTCAATTTCAATTACCTTTCAAAGGAATAAAATATTATCAAATATTTTTCATTTCTTCGCTCTGGCAACCAGCCAAAGCGCGGCGTTGAGTTCTGCTACTCAACAAACAAATTTTTGGAAAATTGAACGGTATGTGAGAAACGGAGTGTCTAAACACTAGATTGTCTCATTGTGTAGTAGTGGGTTCATAAGTACGTACTACGTGAATGAAATACCCTCACTTTTCTGACCTGCTTAATTAAGTGCGGCATTAGATTTTTCTTTTTAAAATGTCTATTATTATGGCTTTAAAATTGACAGAATGAGAAAAATATAGAAAATTTAGCAGATAAATTACTAAGTTTTCTTTTGATTCCGAAAATGGCTGAAAATTAAACAAAAAGGTATAATTTGTCGAACAAACCTTATTAAATAAAGATATAACCCAGGAGTATAATCTTCATAATTTCATCTTATCTCAATTAAACTTAAAAAGCTTTATTTTTAATCTGCGCTAATGTCTGCGCTACTTTCTACGCTAACATTCTGTAATATTTTTTTATATTCACGCAACTCAATTTATTTTGTTAGATAAACAGAGAACGTAGTGTTAAATTACTCTTGGTACTTTGCACTAGGCAGAAATAATTTAGTGTTAAGACATTCCGCTCTCCGCTCCGAGACATAATGTGTATTTTTTGGCTGGCACAATTCTCTATTCTGCCAAAGTTGAGTGAAAATAATTTATTATCCCGAATGAGAATAGAACCCACAACCAGTACGCTTAAAAAAGACACTACCATTACGCCACAACGGTATATTACAAGACAATCAGTATTAAATCTTTAATTTCTTTATCAGTGTTCCAACACCATTTTAGCTTTAGGTATTTCTAAACCAATCAACTCGAAAGAAAGTCGCGAGATACGGCCGGTTTTCCATTTTGACAAAATTGCCCTCATAAAAGTTGGCTGAAACGTCTAAGGAATCTTAATTGAGTCCGCGTTAAATAGTTTACGGTGGAAGGTGCGAGAGGAGGCGTGGAGCGATTTAATTAGAGTGTCTTTTGATACTTACTGACTATTGTATGGCGGTGGTTTAGGTTCTATTTTTGATATTAATTGTTTATTTTTTTTATTTTATTTTCAAATAGGAATATAAATAAAATAAAATGAAATATACAGTTGTACAATTATAATACTATGAAATTAAATTGAAATATGAATAAATATTTATTTATATCTGTATTCCGCATGTATGTAGAAGGATAGGCAGAAGAAACCTTGATCTCCATTATTCATCCTATATGTCCGAGACATGGCGTGTTCAGTGGCGCAACTCAACGCTGTGTTTTATCTTATTACCAGAGCGAGGAAATGATTAACTCGCCCGAGAATACAATCCACGACCATCGCAACTACGGTCAGCTGCCGTGCCGCTGCGTCATTACGGCCTCAATATGAATACGAATAAAAAGAAGATTAATACCATGCTATTTAAACCGCTATCTCCCCTTTCATAAACCAACCCGAATTAAACGTCCAAAAGAAGATGGTACTCTTGAAATATAGCATCATTAATACCCAAGCACCCGAGTTTGTCCTTAAAACTCTGGAAATCGACCCAGATGTTAAAGATTTACTGAAAATAAACCATTTAGTGTGATTATGAGATAACGTGATAAGCCCTCTGATGTAGGATTTTTTTATTTTATGGTTTTGCTAGCATTTTACCTGAAATAAGTAAGAGATATATGTATATACCAAGCTGTGATGCCAGTCGTGATGCAGGGGCACAAGCGTGTGTCTGTAATCATGACAGGTTGTGAGTTCGATTCCCACTCGAGGAAATTCTTTGCTCTAGTGCCGAAACAAAGCAGGACTTTGAGTGCTACTACGCTTTGCCTCAAGAATTCGGTGAAAAATAGGGAACGCAAATGTCTTAAAGGGAAAAGAGTGTCTTAATACAATTTTCCCACGTCCCTTCTTCCTACTATGCTATGTAGAATATAGTATGAAGCTAAAACCACACCAACACCTCCATACACACAAGCCACATACTCAACCACAACCACATGACATAATTCTAGCTGCAATATTAGGTAAAAAGGCACTAAACATTTTTTCAGTAAATTGGACTTAGTTTCATTTAGGGGGTTTGATTCCCGTGAAGGTAAAAGTTTTATTGTCTAAAAAATTATTTATCTTTAACTGTGAAATAACACTGCAGAAATGTAAAAAACACAAAATTCTGAGCCTTTTAACAAATAAGCCCGAATTAGACACTCTCCTAAAATAAAATAAAAATGTCAGACGTATAAGTGATTCCATTAAAGTAAAATGTCATGTAAATATACGCAAATAGAATGCAAATCTTATAAAGCCGACAACGCTCCCATACAAATCGTTTATTCGACGTGGATTAAAATAAAACTTTTGTTTTTATTCAGTGTCAGTATAGTTAGTTATTTAAAGTGGTGCGCTTCTGAAAGGGTTGACTCGGTTTTTTTTTATTTAATCTTTTTTTTTTGCTTCACGCTGTAACCCGCACATAGCAGGGTAGGCAGAGGGAACCTAGTGCTAAGACACTCCGTTCCCCACTTTCCGCCAAGTTCTGGAAGCATTGCTTGTTGAGTGGCGGATTTAATTTTAATTTTTTTAGCTTCACGCAGTATCCCACATATAGTGGGATAGTCAGAGGAAACCTAGTGTTAAGACACTCCGTTCACGATGGCATCAAATTTTTACAGTAATATTCCTATACTTCCGACGTGTTGGTATTTTAGTTAGTAGATGTAAAAAGGCAATAATTGGAGAATAAAATATAGTGGCCAAGTGGCAAATAATGTAGTGACGAGGCTGATATTTTCTTCTTTTCTTTATCTTTATATTTTTCCCTTTTCAAAGGCGTACATGAAGAACAGGCACATACGTCATACCATTCTCAACTTTCCCATCTTTTATGATTATTCTTTTGTATTTTACCTGATTACTACTACTAGATATTGAAAAAAGTATTATATTGGAAGAAAAAATAATGTTTCTCTCTCTCTCCGTCGACCTCAATATTTTTTCCATCTAGGAATATTACAGCGTTAGGTTTCATCACATACATTCCAAATGTGCAATGATGGCGTTGACATGTGATTTTTAAAAAAGATTATGAAAATTTACTAAATTTTTTATATTATAAAATATTTTTTCTAAATTATTATTATTATTTATTTTATATTCAAAAATTTGCGAATATTTTATAGTTTATTTTATTTTCAAGACTATTTTCTATATATTTTCTATTATATAAATACGTATACTAACAATATTCACACCTTATCATGAATTGAACGTGCCTTAGCCCTAACGAGACAAACTAGGTCGTCCTTCGAACCAAAATTTAATTTTGCAGGTATTTCCATAGTAATAACGAAGCTTACACTATTATATACAGTTTCATATAGAAGGGATATGACTAACATATTTGATGAAACTAAAT
The DNA here is from genome assembly GCA_013421005.1 of Heliconius erato x Heliconius himera. NCBI lineage: Eukaryota > Metazoa > Arthropoda > Insecta > Lepidoptera > Nymphalidae > Heliconius > Heliconius erato x Heliconius himera. Next base: position 24,141 of record JAATLQ010037378.1, read on the forward strand.
TGAAATATTTAACAAATTGCCCGAGGAATTTGCCTTTATAAATCGTATAGTTATTTTTTAATATATTAATCTCTTCTCTCTCTCTCTCTCTCGTCTTATATATTATTGAATAAATCAGATTTTTTCTCATGCGGAATAATCATATATAATTCATAAATTAATTTATCAGTCATAAATTACAAACAGAAACCCGGTGTTAAGTTCCGCCATTCAACACGTAATGTCTCTTTTCTTTGCCTACCATGATGCATGCGGGATACAGAGTGCAGAAAAAACAACTTTTTGGACATATTATATATTAAAATAAAACGTTTTGGCCAGTCGTGGCGCAAGAGCACAAAGTGTGACTGTAAAAACGACTGGTTGTGGGTCCGATCCCCACCCGAGGAAGTGAAACATTTATTTACATTTTTTATATATTTTCATTTTTTAAATTCATTGTGTAAAAAAATGCATTGAGTTCCGTCACTCAACACCCCTCCACAATAGCCCCCAGAACTCGGCGGAAAGTTTGGAACGGAGTGTCTTAACACTTAACACTAGGTTCCCTCTGCCTACTCTGCTGTGTGCGGGATACAGCGCGAAGCTGATTTGATTTATTTTTGGCCATATTATATGGCGAGCGGTAGAAATCAACACCACATACAAAATTAAACCACATTTTACATTGCCCATTTTGTTTGGTGTTCAAAAATTAATCCTAGTATTAATAGGTTAACCACATTCAAGTATTAGTGAAATAAATACTATTATTAAACTGTCAAAGTGTAAAAGGTCCTAGCTTAGTGGCTATGTTATTAAACAAATTAATTGAGTAAAGCTACCCTCAATCCAGCTAGAAATTGAGGGGTGTGCAAATTATTTTTTTCGTACTTTTACATGTTAGTAAGTCAATTGATGTCAGTTTAATATTATAGAAAAGGAAGATGGAAGGCGAAGCGAAAATCCTTTCCCACTTTCTGTGCTATGTGCGGGATACAGCGTGAAGCAGAAAAAAAAAGAAAACGGGCAAAGATCTCGGAAAATACATGGTCTCGTAATTGTTTTGTTACTGTATTTGTTTATAATAATTGGAAGAGTAAGAAAAGTTCCTTGAAAATGAAATAAAAAATTAAATTAGCTTCACGCTGTATCCTGCACACAGCAGGGTAGGCAGAGGGAACCTAGTGTTAAGACACTCCGTTCCCCACTTTCTGCTGAATTCTGGAGGCATTGCGTGTTGAGTAAAAAATGAAATAAATTTTTAAAAATAAACAAATAATGCAATAAATACTTATGTATAAATTATAATATAATATAAATGATAATAATAATAATGATAAGATTTTGTAATAATCTTTTCAAAATACCATCTATTCATTATGGACGGCGTCGTTTGCTCTAAGTATATAAATAAAAAAAGTATATAAAAAATATCTTATCGAACACGCGATGCGACGCGATTATGGGTTCGATTTGTACCCTTTGGAATTATTAATGCGGAATGAGTGCTTAGAGTGTCAGGCCACCTTGGTTAAACTTCTGGAATCCTCTACAGAGGATACTGAAAGTATGTCATGTAAAAAGTAGATTTGACGACAGTGAAACAGGTCAAAGAGGTATGCTAAGTTACTGCAATATCTCTTTCGCCTGGTCCACTTTAGCACGTTTTGGCAGCGTTTGTCCGCTCCATCCTCTCTGGCTACGAAAAAAACGTGAAGCCAAAAAAGTCATAATTACTTTTGTTATTAATTGATATATACGTACAAGTTAAAGAACGCTTAGGCCGATCGTGCCTCTCTATTGTTTATTCCGCGGTCTTGCTTGCGCATTCGACTCATGCGGAACGTGACAATGAATCTTCTTCGTATGTTCAGCCGGCGTTCATCGAATTATAAGAGGTTTTTTTTTCAGCTTCACGCTGTATCCCGCGCACAGCAGGGTAGGCAGAGGGAACTTAGTGTTAAGACACTTCGTTCCCCACTTTCCGCAAATTTCTGGAGGCATTGCGTGTTGAGTGGCGGAACTTAACGCCGCGCTTTCCCCTCGACACCAAAGCGAAGAAATGAAAATATAATATAAATGTAAATAAGTATTTCATCTCCTCGAGTGGGATTCGAACCCACAACCAGTCGATTTAGAGGCCTATTTTGTGCCCCTGCGCCACGAGTGGCCTCACAAGATAAGAGGTTATCACATTATAATTAAAAATAATGAACGGTTTGGTTTCCTCCTCAGTCTGGTTTGACAATATATAATACGAAGTGATTTATCTCTAGATTCTCTCTTCCTACATGACACACGTACACATATGCGTGACAAAAAAAAATAGCAACAATGAGCATTTTACGCGTCGCTCACAAAGCCTTCGCTTACATTTTGTGTTCCATTACATCACTTTCAAAAGGGCGTAGACCCCTCTCATAGTGAGTGCTTGCGGGAGCACGTTGCGCTAGGCACTGTGTATTTTTTTTTGGAAAAAAAATATCCTAGAATAGAATATTTTTTGCATATCACTATTGTTTCACTTTAAAAGCACTAGATAAATATGAAAATATATTTGCGATTTCCTTTTTTTATTATTATTTTTTTATACTTAAAAAGAAAATGTATGAAATTTGACGCTTTAATTATGTTTTGGAGTACCTATCTTAAATACAATTAAACTTTTTCTCTTTCAATATAGTTAATAGATTTTTGACTTTTTAAAAACATACATACATCACTGTGGCTCAATTTTGACTATGCATTTTCGTCATAGCATCTTATGTAATTTGTTTATATAAAAAGTAATTATCTGTTTTCACTAGATGACATTTTATTATTTGCTTATTTTTAAATTTGACGTTATATCCCGAGGCCAGTCGTGGCGCAGGTGCACAAAGTGTTACTGTAAACGCGACTGGTTGTGAGTTTGATCCCCACTCGAATATTTATTTAGATTTATATTTCCATTTTTTCGCTCTGGTGTCTAGGTAAAAGTGCGACGTTGTGTTCCGCCACTCAACACGCAATGCCTTTAAAATTCGGCGGAAAGTGGGGCACGTTCCCTCTGCCTTCCCTGTTATCTACGGGATACAGCGTGAAGCTTATTTATTTGATTTAAGTTATATCCCGCATTTAGCAGAGTAGTCATCGGGACACACAGGAGGTCCTGTAGACCTTTTTCCTTTTATCCACTTAATTTTCAAGAAACTGCGTATTGATTGGCAGAACCTAACGACGCGTTTGGTCTTGTTACCAGAGCAGAGATAAAAATAATTAAGACGCTGAGCCGCTGCGATACAGAGGTCGCTAAGATTTCTACATCAAAAAATCAAGAGATACTTCAAAATAATACATATCTCAATACAGTTTTACTTATATTTTATGAGATATGTGGGAACATATAGCAGGATAAGATAGCAAACAGTCAACTCAACTTGTCACCAGAACGAAGACATTAAAATATTAATAAATTATCCTAGTAAGACCCGAACCTACAACCGCTGTGTATAAAGTCACACGCTTGTGCTACTCCACCACGACAGCCTCAATTTTACTTAAACACGACATATCCAGACATACGATACACGATAAAGCATTTCAGCAGAATTTAAACGGTATACGATATTATATATGACTGGCCCATAATAGACCACAATATCTTGGCCCTGTGACCCAAATACGAACGGTCGCGATATCTTCCCGATAAGTATTGGGTATTGGTGGAACTAAGTAGTTTGAGTATTTTATATAGATTTTGTGTTGTCAGTTAGATATTCGTGTTGTTTTTATTTTTTTTGGTTATCATTGGAGTGGGAAGGCATCTTACTGTAAGCATGACGGTTGTGGGTTCGATTCCTATATTGAATTGTGTAACAGATATAATTTATTACATGTAACTAATATATTAATGTCAATATTTATATCGATATAACTTTTTATTTATGGTTTTTATAAATTTAATATAGTATATTTAATAATTATATAAAATATATATATATATATATTTTAATAATTTTACGACGACGACGTATAAATACAAAACTACAGTAAAGGAGAGTGTAAAGCGGAGAAAGGAATAAAAAAAAAATCCCTTCCCTCGTTTTACGCTCTATCCAGCGTATATATATAGAGCGTCAAACTACAACAAACATATGTTTAGCTAGCTTATAACGTAAATGCCGTCATGGTATTTGATAATCAGCATCGATATTTAACAGGAATAGTTTTAAGTTTAAATGAGGGAATCCTAATTTATCAAGCTTGCTAATTGTTTTTTTGCAGAATATTATAAAATGAGGCCGTCGTGGCACAAGGGTGTGACTCACACCACACACGCAACGGTAGTGGGTTCGATCCTTACTCGAGGGAATGAGTTATCTGGGGGCACGGCAGTGCCCCCGCCAAGTCGAGCAAAAAACAGCGGCACGGCCGTACCATCCTTTTCTCGAAGCAATTCAGGCCATTTTCGACCCCCTATAACTTCGTTGTGGATAAAACAAGAAACCTGAATTTTTTGTAACTAATCAGGCATAATATAAACACGGTATATTTAAAATTTCAGTCAATTTGAACCAGTAGTTTAAGAATGACAACTTGTTAAAGTTTCTAAATTTTGTCACTCACTGACTGACTCACCGATCATCAAAAGTCCAAGGCGCTTCTAGCAGACATAGAAGCTTCAAATTTGGAATACAAATAGAGTTTAGTGTCTTAATCATGGGAAAACTTATATATTTTGTAATTTCAGTCCAGTTTTCGAAATACACCAACTGCATGAATAACTTTGTAATCCCATATAAATGTATAGGATTACAAGGTTACATTTGCAGTTAATGAATCATTATTACTGTATAATAGAAAATAATAAGTGTAGATAGGTACCAAAAAGTAGGATTCTACAAAAAGAAGTGAGATGCCATCAAAAACATCCTGTAAAAAACCCAAGTCTCGCAGCTCAGTCTTTCTACCGTAAAAAGTTGTGAGATCCATGTAATACCAAGTCGGTTAATCTATTTAGTATCTACTTAAAGGACCTTCTGTCTTAAGTTATTACAGTAGTTATTATCATGCCAATATTAAAAATATTTTACGTTTTAAACAAATAGATCGACTTGGACATCGCATGATTTGATTATTAGTATGTATCACACTTGACACTACACAGCACGACGGGCCAGCAACCGAATTCCTCACCAGAGTCCTTCCGAATGATGTCTATTATGTCTTTCGATAGGTTGTGTTTTCATGCGATGTCCAAGTCGATCTATTTGTTTAAAACGTAAAATATTTTTAATATTGGCATGATAATAACTACTGTAATAACTTAAGACGGAAGGTCCTTTAAGTAGATACTAAATAGATTAACCGACTTGGTATTACATGGATCTCACAACTTTTTACGGTAGAAAGACTGAGCTGCGAGACTTGGGTTTTTTACAGGATGTTTTTGATGGCATATTATTTTTTAATATTTTCATTTCTTCGCTCTGGCACGAAGGAAAAAGCCCGGCGTTGAGATCTGCCACTTAACACGTAATGTCTCGAAAAATTCGGCGGAAAGTGAGGAACGGAGTGTCTTATCACTTGTGTTGTTATGTTTCCTCCACTCTGCTGTGTACAGGATACAGCGTGAAGCCGATTTTTATTATAAAATGTATTGTCGTATATCTGCACCATGACATCATTTATATACCAATCTAAATTCTTCTTTCTTTATATTTTTACACGCTGTATAACAACGTAGGTAGGCAAAAGCTGAAAACGCAATGTTAAAAAACTCCGTTCCCCATTTTTCTTTGAGGCATTCCTTGTTGAGTGGCGGAATTCAACGCCGCGCTTTGCCTCGCTTCCAAAGCGATGGAAAAAATTAAATAATACATTCCCTTAACGGGAATTGAACCCACAATAGTTGCACGCTTGTGCTTGTGCGTTACGACAGTCTCAACGGCCTTCTTCTTTCCTACAAAAGTAACGATTTTATTACAAACTAAGTAACAAAAGTAGGACAAATTTAACGGGATAAAGTTTTTCTAGCACGCAATCGCAATCTAACCTTAACTTTTACGGAAGCTTGTTTTACGTAGACCAGCTACATAGCCGTGTGTGAGCTTTTAGAAATAGGTATATATAGTTGTCAAGGTTACATTGCCTCCTGCGCGGCTTCGCCCGCTTCTGTTTTATTTATCGTTACCTAAGTGCTATTAGCAACGTTTGTTTGGTTATTTTAGTATAATTATGTATAGTGATAAAAATAAAAATCAGCTTCACGCTGTATCCCGCACACAGCAGGGTAGGCGGAAGGAACCTAGTGTTAAGACACTCCGTTCCCCTCTCTGCCGAAATTTGGAGGCATTGCGTGTTGAGTGGCAGAAGAAGGCGCCGCGCTTAGCCTCGACAATAGAGCCAAGAAATGGAAATATAAATTTAAGTAAATATTTCATCCCCTCGAGTGGGGATCGGACCTACAACCGCCGCTGCGCCACGACTGGCCTCACTGGATGATATACACTTATTAATCACTATTTTTTTACGATTTTAAATCGTTATGAAATTAAAAATGACGTATCTATTTATTTTTTTTACCTATATCATGTCTATGAAGGTACGCACTCGCAGTAAATAAGATTTTTCCCGCGTAAATGTGTATTCCGCGGGAATTCCGGGATATAAAGTGGCCTATGAGTTGCCCCATAGCCCTTTTCTAGAGAAAGTTCCATAAAAATCAGTTCAGCTGTTCTGAAGATTTTATTTTTGGCAAATGTGTAGTATGTACTTATTTAAAATATTTGAAAAAAAAAATTGAACGTGTAAGATGTATGTATTGATGTCTGATATTTATGTCAGAATTTCTGTCTTAATTTATTCATTAGTACTATTAGAAATTTATATAGACAGACATATTCATGTAGCCGTCGAGGCGCCTGTGCCATGACACAGGAGCACAAGCGTGTGACTGTAAATGCGACAGTTGTGCAACAGAGTGTCTTAAGGTTACTACTAGGTTCCCTCTTACTTCCCTATACGCGGGATACAGCTAGAAGCTTAAAAAAAACCTCCACAGCTTAGGAGGTGTAATGGCAACTGGATTGCTAGTATATAATATATAGTAAATTTAGTATTAAATCTGCCTGTTAAATTTATACAGCAAACAAAATGTTTATCACTTGTAAACTATACAGAGTAGTTTAGATGTGTTCTTCAAGGTTGGATATAAATTATATATAAGTTTTTATAGGAGATTAAAAGTTTATATTGCTTTCTAGTGCGATCCGCCCTAGTTCGAGCTTCGAAAGCTCCTTCGAGTGAGTGTCTGGTTGTCTTGCAATATTCTACGGAGTTTCTATAAAATACTGTGGAATAACTAATATTTTGTATATTCGTGATGGCGTCGTGAGCATGAAGTTTTTAATTTTTTCGATCTGGGGCAAAGTGCGGCGTGGAGTTCCGCCATTCATTATACAATGCCTCGAGAATTCGGAGGATAGTGGGGAAAAGGAAGTGTCTTAACGGGACCGAAATGTCTTAATACTCGGTTCCCAGTTTCCTCCTGGCTAACTCTGCATGACGAGGGATACACTTTATCCCTTGCGTTGCAGAGTTAAAAAGAAATAAGAATGGTTTAATAAAGTATTTGTGCGCGATGATAGTAGGTTCAATTATACTTAAAGTTTGTAGTAACATTAGGTCTTTTCTGCTTACCCAGCCATATTGCCTTTTATATATATACATACGAGCCATGTCTAAATCTAAAAAGTAAGGAAAAAAAGTAGAATCGGCTAAAAAAAATCCATACCTATAGGGTAAAACAGTATTACCAAGGTTCCAAAGTCCTGTCGGACGGACAGTCACAGGGTAGTTTCCATGAAAGTAATACTGTCGAAATTACAGCGGAGTAACTAACAAACGAATAAAAAAGTTCTCTACATACAAAACAAATAGAAGTTTAAAATATGAAACGGTTGTTCAGATATGTAAAACGGGTTTCCCATTTGTGAATATAGGCTTCGCACATGAAGCTAGACTTTTTATTTGAAATGCTGACAATTTTGACAATAAAAAAAGTTCTTTATAGTTCTTTATAGTTAGCTTCACGCTGTATCCCGTACGTAGCGAGTAGGCAGAGAGAACCTTAGAACTCAGTGTTAAGACTCTCCGGTCCAATTAAGACATTTCCGTTCCCCACTTTTCGCTGGATTTATTGTGTGCCGGAACTCAACACCGCGCTTTGGTATTCCTTTTTTACTAGAGCAAGGATTTTTTTTTTATATTTCATTCCACAGGTCACAGGCTTGTACTTCTGCGCTACGACTGGCCTCAATGATAATAATTAGTATAATAAATATTAAAATATTTATTCTTTAGTTTTTACTTTGAACGACGCTTTTAACTTGCTTTAAAATATTTTTCAGCAAGGAAATAAAAACCGTAGAAAAATACCTAAACCGAGCCTTTAAAAGCTAAGAGCATGTTTATTTATTTATAGAATAATAATAACTACGAAGGTAAAATGAGAGATAAGAATAACATAATGGTAAGATTTAAATGTATATAGTGTTGATATAACGCATATATCAGGTGGCAGAGGGAACCTCATGTTAAGATAGTCCGTTCTCCACGCACTTCCCAATTTTAGAGATTGCGTGTTGCAATATTATATAGATATGTATCATATGATTAATAATACTTTACGTATTTTAGGAATGGCTTCAAATTTGACACAAATTTTGTTAAACCAGGGCACTGAGTTCATTAAGTAAGTCTAGACTGAATCTTGAGAGAATCCACTACCATTTACTTTGATACTCGCTATCGAGGACGTTATTTTGTATGTTACTTTTGGCGAAATTTTGTGATAAGATTGTTTGGAGTGATAATTAAATTTAGGTTCCAAATATTAATGTATTTCAGGACAGTCGATGCTCAAAGTCAATAAATAGATACATTTATTATGATTTTTTTAAAGTTTATTAATATTTATTAGTTAATTTCTTATATTATGAGTAGAGAGGCCACTCGCGGCGCAGGGACACAAAGTTTGACTGTAAAACCGACTGGTTGTGGGTTCGATCGCCACTCGAGGAGATGAAATATTTACTTAAATTTATATTTCCATTTCTTCGCTCTGGTGCCGAGGCAAAGCGCGGCGTTGAGTTCTGCCACTCAACACGCAATGCCTCCAGACTCCGGCAGAAAGTGGGGAGCGGAGTGTCTTAACACTAGGTTCACTCTACCTACCCTGCTGTGTGCGGGATACAGCGTGAAGCTGATTTATTTAGATTTTTTAAAATTCAAGCTGTTTTTTCACATACCATATACTGCGTGTTTGTGTTTTTATAGAAAAAAAATATAGCTTGTGAAGGTTAAACTCATGTCGCACAAGCATCGTGTCTACAGTTAGACATTGACAGTAAACGTATATTTGCAAAGTCATATAATACGATCTTACAAACGTCCGAGACGTGGAGAACGGTGGAACTAACTTATAACTAATAAGATTTTTGATTTTCCTGGTTATGATCCTAATTTAAGCAACAGATATAAACAAAATGCGATAATTGAGGCCAGTCGTGGCGCAGCGGCACGAGGTGTGACTGTAAAACCGACTAGTTGTGGGTTCGATCCCCACTCGAGAAGATAAAATATTTACTTAAATTTATATTTCCATTTCTTCGCTCTTGTGTCGAAGTTAAGCGCGGCGTTGAGTTCTGCGCCACTCAACACGCAATGCCTCCAGAATTCGGCAGAAAGTGGGGAACGGAGTGTCTTAGCACTAGGTTCCCTCTGCCTATCCTGCTGAACACAGCGTGAAGATGATAAAAAATATATAAACAAAATAAACATTATACCTGATAATTTTGAAAAATTTAAAAAAGGTAATATAAAAAAAATAAACTCTTTTACCGGATTAATTGCTAATATTTAATATTAAACATTTTTGTTTCTATACTTATTTCGTAACATAAATATTTTTTATCGTATTTTCAAAACTATTGTAGTTATTTTCATGTAAACTCCTAGTAGGGGAGTTGGTCTAGACGAAACGGCAATAAGATTACGTCTTATTTTAGGTTTCGAGTTAATAAGCCAACGCGGCTTATGGCTTAGAAATTATTTCAGTTGTTATATAAAAAGGTTTTAGAAAGATTTATTTTCTCTGATGTTTTAATGGAAAATTGAAACTAAACTAAAGGTGAAATGGAGAGTTTTAGCATTATATCCTCAATGCCTATTCAGCAATATGCAGAATATACAAACTAATAGATATGTTGCTGTTGCGGTCCTTTAGCATGCTTATTGGTATTTTTCGACAGAAAATAAGAGAGAGATCCTTAAAACTAGGTTCCGAGGTTAGCTCTGTCTACCCTGCTATGTGCGGATTGCAGCGGGAACCTTAAAAAAAATGAAAACATAACTTTTAAACGATCAAACAGAAATGTCGCGAACAATCAACCAAAGGTCATAATACCTTTAGCCAAACTGTATGAATGCGCCCGGATGAACTACAATTCAATTATCCAGCTGCCCCGCCCGCTGTAGGCACTGTGTGGTGGACGGGACGGTATTTTATGTTTTGGTTTTAACTGTTTTGCTGTTGTTGTCGTTATAATTGGTATTTCTATGTTTAAATAGTAATTTGATGGCAGTCGTGGCGCAACGGCACCAGGTGTGACTGTAAAACCGACTGGTTGTGGGTTTGATCCCCACTCGAGGAGATGAAATATTTATTTAAATTCATATTTCCATTTCTTCGCTCTGCTGTCGAGGCTAAGCGCGGCGTTGAGTTCTGCCACTTACAGACATGCAATGCCTCCACAACTCGGCAGAAAGTGGGGAACGGAGTGTCTTACACTAGGTTCCCTCTGCCTACCCTGCTGTGTGCGGGATACAGCGTGAAGCTGATTTATTTATTTATTTTATTTAAATAGTAATTTGGCCGTGAAGCTGTCGTGGCGCAGTGGTACAAGGCTGTGACTAGGTGTAGGTGCGACGGTCGTGGGTTCGGGAGAATGAAGTTTTTGTTATTTTTATTTTATTTCTTCGCGCAAACAACATTTGAACAACTGTTAGTAAGACAAACCGCGGCATTGAGTCACTCGTCACGCAATATCTCGAGCGATGGAAAGTGAGATATGCAATATCTACCAGGTGCAAGATACAGCATAAAACTAATAAAAGAAGTAATAAGTTTGATAGAGTTGTTTAAAGTGATCTCTGCTTTATATACATAACTTTCATGTTTTAAACTCCTTATAAACTTCGTTTTCGTCAGTGATCTACAGTCACTACGCTGCTGCGCCACAACGGACTGTTCCGCCACCTTTTAATAATTCTAGCATTCTTTTTTTAATATTTCAATATTTAACTGATGGTTAAAATTAACCAAACACTTTAAGTCTAAATGGTTACACAAACCGAATTAACACCGAAGGCGGAACAACAAATTTTAAAAACGGTCTCAATAATAAGGGAGCACCCGACATCTTGAGAATGTCAACTCAGATACTTTTATGACTCAGAACGTTGAAAGAGAATAAATGTTTCTTTAAAATATAAAGGAAATTAGTTAAAATTGTTTTTATAATTATAATTTAATTATGTTGTCGGACACCTTGCCTTGCTCCTTGGTTGATGTTCTAGAGAAACGCTTGTTTTGTTTTGTTTTGTTGTACAACTTGTTTTTGTTTTAGTTATATTATGCTTTTGTGCTTATTTCATTTTGTGTTTTAATTATAATAATATTTAAAAGTTTTTTTTTACGCTGTATCGTGTATGTAGCAGGCGGAGGGAGCCTGGGAACCTAGTGATAACGTAATTCGTTCCCATTAACATTTTCATTTCTCACTCCTGCCAAATTCTGGAGGCATTGCGTGTTGAGTGAAAGAACTTAACGCCGCGTTGTGCCACGTTACCAGAGCGAGAAAATGAAAATAATAATAATACTTTATTGCACATGAAAAAAAATATATACACAATTTACATAAAAAAAAGGACTTGTAGGCACTTATGTAGGTACAGGTACTTAAATCAACATGTGCAATGGCGGATGATGAAGAATTTAATATTGAATGAAGATATTAAATATTTCATTCCCCCAAATTGGTTTCGAATCCATCGCGTTTACAGTTGCAATTACACGCTTGTGCCTCTGCACCATAACGGATCAACGTGTATGTTATAAATATTTTTAATGAAAATATTTATACCTAAATTTATAGTCATCGCATATACTTTTGAAATAGTTAAAAAAGAAAATATAATAAAATAAAAAATCTCGAAAATGTGAGAAAGATTTAGACTTTAGACTTGAAGAATTTACTAGAAATTTCACAGCAGTTCTATCCCACGGGAAGACGTATGAATAGCTATAACCACGTGCTATCGAAGTTTGTGTGTAAGTTGAATTCTGTTCCGTATTACTACTATACTAGTATATACTACTACATACTATATACTGTTCTATAGTATAATAGAGAAGGAGAGGCGACCACACAATATATAGAAGCAAAAGTTTTTATTAGATGTCTTTTACTTAGCTCCGTAAAGTTCTTTTTGAGCTTTAGATTTAATCTTTTGATTGCTGTTTTAGAATTCGTAAAGCTGGTAAGAGTATAAGTATAGTAAGAGATATTTTTTGTGTTTGTCAAATGTTCGGTATGTTTGTGAAGCTTCAGTTTCACGCCTTTTCCCGCATGTCATGATCGTAAGAGGGAACACAGTGTTCTCTCTCTCTCACTCTGTTTCTCAATTTTCATTCATTTCTTGACACGTTGCGTGCTGTTTGGCGGAACTCAACGCCACGTTTTATGTCGTTACCAAAACAAAAACAAACAAACAAACAGCTTCACGCTGTATCCCGCCTACTGCAGGGTAGACAGAGGGAACCTAGTGTTAAGAAACTCCGTTCCCCACTTTCTGCCGCATTCTGGAGGCATTGCGTGTTGAGTGGCAGAACTCAACGCCGCGCTTGTCCTCGAGACCAGAGCGAATAAATGGAAATATGAAATTAAGTAAATATTTCATCTCCTCGAGTGGGGGTCGAACCCACAGCCAGTCGGTTTTACAGTCACACTTTGTGCTCCTGCGCCACGACTGACGACCTAGTTACCAGAGCGATAAAATGAAAATATTGAATATATCATTCAACCTTGTGGGAATCGAATCCGCAACCGTCGCGGTTATAGTCATCCTTCAACGAAACAAGGGTATACGGAGTCAAAGACTAGCTCCCAGTTTCCATATCAATGTTACCAGTATACTGTGTAGTATATATATATATATAGGTGCAAACTTCAGTTTTAGTTGTTTGCGCCGATAGAATCTCTCGCGCTAATTGAATTGCAACGCCACAGAGCTCGGTCACTATATCAATTTATATAGAGATAGAGCAACGTGAACAAAGTTACTTTAGTATATTAAATTTGGGTTTGCTTTTGTTTTTTTTTTTGTGATTTTATTGAATTTTGTATATATTTTTTACATAATGTGTATATATATCAATGGAAACTAAATAAAATGTATAATGTTAATATAGATTAATTTTTATTAGCTTCACGCTGTATCCCACACATAGCGGGGTAGACAGAGGAAATATGGGAACCTAATGTCAAGGCGTTCCGTTTCTATTGAGACAATTCCATTTTTTACTTTCCGCCGAATTCAGGGGGCATTGCGTGTTGAGTGCTGATACTCAACGCCGCGCTTTTCCTCCCTTCCAGAGGAAGAAAATGAATAAACATCGTGTTTACAGTTATACGCGTATGCCCTTGCCTCTATAGATTTAATTGAGATATATTTTGATGAGCTAAACTTTCTTTAAATAGCTTAAAGCTAAAATTACTTTAAGCGGTAATCGAATCTACACATTGCGATCGTATAATCTGGCTGTCACATACATTTGTCTCTTTGTAAATATTACAGTTTGTAATTCTGATGTTTCGCTCCCACCCTAAACATTTCTTATGTAAATATTTATATGCAAATCACTTCCGTAAACGTATTTCAAGTCCCCCAAGATGTGTCCTTAATCGAAGTTGAGAAATTTATTTAGAAAACCCCTTCAAAAAGAAAGCTATTTCAAAGTTTTCTTTAGATTGTTAAATGGTTGCTAGCCTAATGCTTTTTTCCGCGTATCAGGCAATGAAAATAATTCATTTTCCAGATTCGAATCGAACCTATAACCGTCACGCTTACAGTTAGATTGGCTTTTGTGCTTTATAAAAGTATTCTTAATTTTTTTTTATATTTTTCATATTATAATATCTTAATGCAAAGCGGGTCGTTGAGTTCCGCCACTCAACACTCAATGCTTCTACAATTCGGCGGAAAGTAGGGAACTGGCAAAAAGCGGAGAAGGGACTATTTTGTACTAAGCACACACAACTGTTGAGTTTCTTGCCGGCTCTTCTCAGCACGGATGATTTAAAAGTGCTAATAATTGTCTATTTGTATAAAAAATATTCTGATTTCTTTAAAAAAAATTTAGCTTTTCCTGGCTATGTATACTCTATATACAAGATTCAGCTTGAAAGATGTATTGTTTGTTTATTATTTTTGACGTGATAATATCTTATAAGTCGATGAACGTCGACTGTACGCACACAAAAGCATGATTCATTGTCACGTTCCGCCTGAGCCGAGAGTGCAAGCGAGATAGCGAAGAGAGGCACCATTGGCCTAAGGCTTGTGACGCCTCTATGCAGTCAGTGTTACTTGTCTGTATAATTTAAGTAATAAATATTTGAATAAACGAGTGCAATAAAATGTTAATTTATTGAAAAAAATCTTATTTTCAATTGATTCAGTGATAAACATTTTATTCAATTTAATTCAGAAAATGTAATTTTGCCTAAATGTTTTCTTATGACGTCACCACATAAAATTATCGTCCGAAAACAGACTTTACAGACAACCAGTTTGTTTTGTTTCTAGTGATTCACTACGTACTTTAAATAATTCTGATTTATTTTTAAAAATTGCGCACACCTAGCTTGCGTAACCTAACGCCATTTATGTTCACTAAAGCCTTAAGTATTTAAATCGTTTTTTTTTATCAAATAAAATTACAACGTCTATTCATAGACAGAAACACGATTCGTCTTCTCTCCGTTCCTTCCCTATCAAGTGTTGACAGCGCAATATATTTGAGCGCATTCCAACATCAATCTTGGAGTACACAAACTGAAGGAAAACCGAGAAAGGCAAGATTTACTACACAAAAGGTGCATCTCTATAAAAATATATTATATAGTTTTAAATGAAACTCTTTACTCGGATTATTATTTATTCACTTTCACGCTGTATCCCGCATATAGCAGGGTTGGTGGAGTGAATCTAATATTAAGACATTCCGTTCTGTGACATTGCGTTTTTGAGTAGTGGAACTCATCGCTGTGCGTTGTCTTGCAACCAGAGTGAGAAATCGAACCCATAATTGTCGAAAATATTTGTACAGTGACTTGTCAATTTCCTATTGAGTATTTCATATCTATTTTCCATTTTTTGTCCGTAAATAACATTACCACACTCAATTGAGGATAAATAAACATTTTTTTTCTTAAACAAACGGCTAACAATGTACTTATTTAGAAAAATACTTATTTAGAAAACATATAAAAATTTAAACCTAGCGGGACTCGAACCCGCGCCTCCTGAAAACCGACCGGGAGGCATTTTTCTTTCCTAAGTGTGGATTGACACTTTAAAAATGTTAAAAACGTCTAATAATGGATTGAAGTCACTCTTATCACAAATATCTGACAGTGTTATACAATACTGCGATAATTTCTATCTCTACAATTGTATTGAATAAAGTTTTATGCCAGTGCATGGCCTCCTGATACTAGTTTTGTTATGATTCTAGAAATTTACTTTATTAACTTATCATCCGGTAAATCTAGATATAAAAAGATACATACAACAAGCTGAAAATGAGCTTTGACTTTTGCAACTTTTTGAATCGTTATATCTCAGAGACGATGGCTCTGAAGAAAAAGTATGAAAACATTTTTGTAGACAACTTTTTGATCTACAATTTTTGTTTATAGTATTATAATTATAAGAAAACGATATGTCTTATCATGATAAGACATACCGTTTTCTTATAATTACTATTACTATATTGAAAATCGTGAAATACCCATTTTTTACAAACTTTTATTTAACTTGCTGTGATACTTTATGTGAAATCTTCCAAACTCAATTTAAACCACTTTCCAGTGTCTGATTGAGATGAAATGTTGAAAATATTTTATTCCCCTAAGTGGAAATCGAATCCACAACCGCCGCTTTTACCGTCGCACCCTTGTGTACCTGGGCCACGGCGCACTACGGCCTCATTAAATGAAGTGCAATAAAAATATCTTCTTAAAGTAATTATTTATTTACTTGTCATCAGGTATAATTCTAAGCTGACCACGCTGGCGCTACCGTCGGTGATATTCGAGCCAAAGTTCAAAGGTTCAGTGCGTAACCTCGTGTATTCTGACCTTCCGGGACAACCTCCAAGGCGGCAAGAGTTGCGGCATTCAAGAGATTTGAAGGTAAGTTTTATATTTACATAAGTATTCGCGGGGAATATGCAGAGAGAAAGTAGTGTTCTTTTAAGTATAATTGATTATTTGTATAAGAAAATGAATAGTGAGACGATCGCGGTGCAGCGGCACAGGTGTAAAACTGTGAATGAGGTGGTTGTAGGATCGATTTCTACACTCCATTCCTCACTTTCTGCCTCAACGCCGCACTTTGCCTCGACACCAGAGCGAAGAAATGGGAATATAAATTTAAGTAAATATTTCATCTCCTCCAGTGGGGATCGAACCCACAATCAGTCGGTTTTACAGTCACACTTTGTGCCGCTGCGCCACGACTATCATTATTGTATCTTAATTTCAAACATTTTCATACATACATTCTTTATATTTTAAAATTGATGTTTCGTTGTTTGTACATATCGCTTCAATTAAGCACTACACAGATACAACTGTTGGTATCAAATTAGAGCAACAGCTGGAATCTCGCATGTATTTATGAAATAGACATTTATTGAAATAAATTTATTTGTTTCTTTTTATGTCGGTACACCATGTATTTAGTAGCGCTTATGGAGGGAACCTAGTGTTAAGATACTCCTTTCTCCATTCTCCATTCCATTTTCGAGACATTCCGTACCTTTTAAGTAAAAAAGGAACCCTCATAAAATTACTTTGTTGTCCGTCTGTCTGTCTGTCAACAACTTTTATCTCAGGAACGCTTGGAGATATCGAGTTGAAATTCAAACCATATACCTAAATCTACGGCCCCATCATATCCAGAAAAAAAACCGTATTTCTTCATTTACTTAAACAAAAGATATGGCTGGTTTATACAGTAAAAGCCGCATATTCTGACACTATATATGAAATCAAAATTAAAATAGGATACCTCTGGTTCTCCTAGAATTAAAAAATTGGGCAGCTAGCATCTACAGGTATTACTAGTTGAGGAAAAAAACTGAAAACTATACGTTTGTGGTAAAATTCTAAAAAAATAATAGCTTTCAATAGTAAAAAAAGCGTATTTCGACATTATTAAAGGAATTAAAATTTACAGGGAACTTCCGGTTTACTTAGCATTATGTAGTACTAATTTAGATAAATCTGAAAACTTTACATTTGTGGTTAAAGCTTAAAAAATAACAGTCTTAAAAGGGAGGCAAAAATTGGTATTAAAGCCGCAAGTTCACATGAGGAATCAGATGACAAGGCTCTGGCTAAGCTATGCCTGAATTTTAGAAAAAGCTCGAGACCTCCAATTTTATTACGGAGCCGTCGGTGGGCGAACCTGATTTCATTTTTTTTCTGAGCTTCACGCTGTATCCCGCACATAATAGGGTAGGCAGAAGGAACCTGGGAAGCAAGTGTGAAAACACTCGCCTTCCAACTTTTCGCCCAAAACGCAGTTGGAAGAATTTTTCGGAAAGTGGGATACAGAGTGTCTTCACAGGTTCCCAGGTTCCCTCTGTCTACTCTACCATTTACGGGATATAGCGTAAAGCTAAAAAGGAACAAATAATCAGCTAAACCATAAAGGTACTCACTGAATAAGTAAAAACGCTTTTCAAGCACTTTATTAAAATAACGCTGAAAGGAGAATATAAAATTCCATAGTGCGTTATATTTTGTGAATATCTCGATTTTATCATATTATCAAAGCATTTTGAACTCTTTCGCCCGATGTTTTGGGTTCATTTTGCAGTGCAACCAAATGCAACCGTTTAGATCGAACAATGAACGTCTCGTTCTAATTCAGACTCAATCAAAAGCAGAAGCGAAGTTTAAGAATTTAATACTCTGAGTAAATGCTGTTTTCTGTACGAAAGATTTCTTCCCGATCCCTATCCCGATTAGTAGAGATTTAATATTTTCCTTTCCTCTCCGCTCTATATAGATACCAAGGCATACGCGGCGTTGAGTTCCATCACACAAGAATTCGGTGGAGAATAAGGAACCCAGTGCCTTATCACAAATTTTCATTTGCTTGCTTTATGTGAGATAAACCGTAAAGCTAACAATAAATTTCATAGCATAAATTTAGTGCCAAGACACTTCGTGAAGAAATTAAATGATAGAGTGCTTGCAGGAACTTCAGTTTGTATCCACTTTTATAGTGGCTGTAGTTTCCGTCAGTATTAAAATATTATTTTTTTTAGTATTAAAATATTTTTTGTAACTTAACGCTGCGCCCCGCATATAGTAGGCTACATACTTTATGTCAACACATTCCGCTTTTAACATTTAGCCCAAACTTCGAATCCTTTTTTGATTGGCGGAACTCAACGCCGAGCTTTAACATATTACCAGAGCTAGAAAATAAAATAATTCTTTCCCCCGAATGGAAATCGAACCTACAACCACAACCTACGCCAACGGTCTCAAGATTTTCTGTCAACTTAAAAAATTACATACTAATCTTTATTTAAGTAGGTATAACAAGTACTACAAAGTACTTATGCGGTGCAATTTAATAAAGTCAAGTTCCGTCGTGGGTTCCCACAGCGAGGGGAACGCCATACATTATGTTGGTTGAAATTAAGTCACTTTAATTACTAAGGAGTAATCTTACACTCGTAATTGCCTCTGTGAGATCTGTGTGAATTTCTTTATTATTATAAATGTTTTTAATCTTAATTCTATTATAGAATTTAATTTGTGTAATTAAGTTTAACTTGACGTTTTTGGGTTCGATTCTCAGTTGAGAGAATGAAATATTTTATATTTTCATTTCTTCGCTCCGGTAATCAGACACAGCGCAACGTTGAGTTTCGCCACTCAACACACAAGAATGCGACGAAAATGTGAGGAACGGAAATGTCTGACTAAAGTATCTTAACACTAGGTTTCCTCTGCCTACTCTGCTGTACCTAAGTATGGGTGCATCGCGACGCTAGAAAGCTTATATTAAAAATAAGTTTATAATGAATATATTGTTACTTGCCATAGTTCAATGTTGGGATTTTGATTGTGTTTTCGCTTCTATCCCATTTTCCAAATATTACGTCAAGTAGCGAAACTCTACACTCTTTTATGCTTCGTCAACCACAGCGGAAATATTAATATAAATTAATTATAATTGTTTCCTCGAGTGCGAATCGAACCCCACAACCGTAACTGTCTACAGTCAGCCACTTTGTCGCCACGATGGTCTCAAATGCCTGCTAACTATCATATATAGGTACGTCATGTAAATATTCAACCTAATATTCCGATTATATATCAATAATCTCGTGTTACTTCAATATCTTATCTCACTTCTAATTAATATCATAAAGGTACAAGTTTGTGAGGATGGATGTTTGTTCCACATTTACGCATAAACTACTGAACAGATTTAAATGAAACTTAACAATAATGTAGCTTATATATACATCAGGATAAGGTTCTATAATTCGACTGTGACATAAAAAAGTTTAAGCTCGTAACCCGCATTTGGCCCCTGGTATGTTATATTATTAGAAATAGGCGTTTAAAACGTCCATCTCGTCATTACCAGTTGAAAAGGTCGCGTGTATCCATAGACACGTTATTTCGGAGGCTGCGACGGTGAAAGGTTATTCAATTTATTTTTCTATCTGACCTACTTAGCTCACTGACAGCGATATATTGTGACTGGCACCGTTTGAGATTTACTTGGTATATGATATATATGTACCTCTAGGTGTGGTGCTTACGGTTTGTGGTTGTTTTGAATTTGAATTTAGATAAAAATATTCTTTTTAATATATGTTGTTTTTTTGAGTTTAAGATGAGGAAAATTGATGAGTTATATGTTTAAAATACAAAATTTTAATGTATCGAAATTTGAATCTGCGTCCTTTTGGAACCCTTTTGTTGTTCATGAACGATTTCGAAAAATCGCTTTTTTTCCTAATTGTGGAAAAGCCCTAAAAAAAACTAAAAGCTAAAAGGGATGATTTAACACTAAACTTTTGTCCCGTTACAAGGGCGAGGAAATGAAAATATTAAATATTTCATTAAATATATAAAATATTTCATTTCCTCCAGTGGGTATGGAACCTGTCGCTTTTGAAGTCTCTTGTGCTCCTGCGCCACGACTGGCCTTTAAAAAAATAAGAAGGTAGAACAGAGGGCCGGAGTGATACAAGCTATCACAACTCCCAAACGAGATAACAATATATATATCGGGGAATACCTTCTTCCATTTGTGAAAATTATTTACAGATTTTCGAAATGGATTTAGCTTCTCCATATATTATAGTGGTGTCGTAAAGTGGCGTGTTTATGCGATGAGCAGATAGCGCGGTGTTTGATATATGGGGCTATATGTCTGCTTATCGTGGTCTTGAATTACACAATATACTTGCTAGTGGCTTTGAGTGTATTGAATGGGTACTTATATTAAAATTATAGAGATACATCAGCTTCACGCTGTATCCCGCACACTGCAGGGTTGGCAGAGGGAACCTAGTGTTAAGACACTCCGTTCCCCATTTTCTGCCGGTTTCTGGACGTATTGCGTGTTGAGTGGCAGAACTCAATATATAGGGATTCAATAATGAAATAACGATATTTTATATGTAACCTTTTTTTTTATTATCTTCTCTTTGATTCAGACGTTTGAATGTGAATGGACGGTTAAGGATTACACTCTCACTCATCAGGAGACAGTTCTGCTGCAGTGCAAGTCAAATCTTATCTCTATTTGGAAAAAAGGAGTAAAAAAATTAAAGATAATCAACGTCTTATAAAGCAAAATAAAAATATCCTTAAAGATGCACAATCATAAAGGCAGCACTGTATTATGATATATGTAGATTAATAAAATATTATTTTAAAAAATCGTTTTTAAAACGAAAACATACTAGATTTATTTAAATTATATTGTATTTTACAAATCAAACCTTTTCATTTGACAAAAATAGTAGATGGTCGGATCAAACATTAGTAACCTAAATACCTAAATACTTATTTAGAAAACGTATAATAATTTGAACGTAGCGGGACTCTAACCCGCGGCTCCTTGAAACCTACCAGGCGCCTGACCAATAAGCCATACGTTTTCATCAAGCAAACGTCGAAATTAGTAATCTGGCATTTTGTTACGGCGGTCATTTTAAATGAACACCAATATTGATTATGTGCAATTATTGTCATCTGAATTCGTAATCTAAATATAAGCTCAATCGGACACTGGAGAGTGGATCAAATTGAGTTTAGCAATATTAAACATAAATTCAAATAATTTTATTCAAAATAAGGTACATGCTTCATTTTTTGAACTTCAGATAATTTACCACCAGTTCACTAAAGTTAATGCCTCAGACCTGAGAAGAACCGGCGCAAGAAACAAGGCGGGAGTTATTTTTCTAAAACACTAACAAACATAATACTAACATGATAGTTAAATATAAGAAAAGCTTGTAAAAACTAGTATTTGTAGCAACATGTAAATCTCAAGCTGAGATTTAAATATATATTTTATTTTATTTGCCCACGTTTAAACTTAAGAATTTAAATTTACATCCCCTGGATTCTTATTCGACGAGATTCTCTTAAAGCAGGAAGTTTCATAAGTCCCACGACAGTTCAGACGGTTAAGTTCTTGATAATAAATTATTTTTGTGTTTGCTACTTCGTTATAAATGTTGCTGTTCAATTACGTGATGATAGCGTATTCGATGCCCACTTGAGGGTACATTAACCTGTTTTTTTTAGCTTCACGTTGTGTCCCGCACATAGCAGAGGAGACAGAGGGACCTATGAGGGACATGGGAACCTAGTGTCAAGACACTCCGTTCCCTTCTTTCCGCTGAAATCTTATAGCAATGCGTTACGATTAGAAGAACTCAATGCTGCGCTTTGCGTTGTTTCCAAAGCGAAAAAATTAAAATATTAAATATTTCCTACTATGAGTGCTAATAGAATCCACAACCGTCGCGTTTGCAGTCACACGCTTCTGTCCCTGCGCCACAACGGTCTCAATTTACTTTTCTATAATTTTAAAATGGGTGAATATGGTTTCGTTAATCATTTTATTCCCAAACTTTTGTTGGCTTAGTCGCTGCTTATTAGTTTAAAATTTTCAAATTAAAATTTTGTGTAATCGAGTAGATAGACATCGTTTATTATATTTTTATAGAAATCAACGTCAATTACGGAATTAAATTAATGGGAAAAGGTGGGAAGTGTCTCAACACTATATTTCCTGATAGGTTCCCCAGGTTCTAGGTTCCCTTTGCCTTCCCTACCCACAGCGTGAAGCCGAAAAAAATAGTGTTATTTCACATCGAGTTTAATGCCAATATAGATATACTCGTACACTATATTCCCGTACACTTGGCAGTACTAGGCGGGGTGGATAAAGTGCACTATACAGAATTCAATATGCGACCGATTCGTTCGAAATAATCTCGACCCCAAATATCGCTGTCGATTTCTATTACAGTGGAATACACTTAAAGCTATACCTATATCTATATCGTAAATGGTTCAGATTATTTGTTGAATTGTACTGAAATATATATATATTTTATTTAGTAATTTAGTTTAGCTTCACGTTGTATCACGCACATGGTGATTAGGCAGAGGGTACCTGGGAACCTATTGTTAGGAAATTTCCGTTCCCCTTACTTTATGTTAGGTGCAGTTTTTTCTTCATGTCAGTATGCTACGTATATAGTGGGTAGGCGAGATAGAATCGATTGTCAAGGCACTCTTTTCATCTTTCTCTGGCTAATTTTCGAGACATTGCTTACTGTACAACAAGTATTTTTCGTCGTGGCTCAGCGACATTGTGTTTATAAACATGACGGTTGTGAGTTTGATTCTCATTCGGAATTATATTCGCTCTGTAACAAGACAAGGAAAGTTCCTTCCACTCTCGGAACTAAACCTCTCTTTGAGGGTATTTTTTAAATAATTCTAACACTGATTTGATAATTTTAATGGGATTTTAATTGGCGAAAATCACCCCAGTGGTTGAGTTCCGCCATTGAATATAAGGAAAACGGAATACGAGGTCTTCCCTCTGTGCCTACCCTGCAACATGCGGGATAAAGCGTGAAAACATAATACTGTTCGAAATCAAGTATTCTATTTCCATGCATTTATAATGTCGCTATCTTCTATCAGAATAGATTTTTTTTTCAAGTAATCTTGCAAAGTGTGAGGAAGCTGTGGCTACGTGGACCACATTAAAAAGCCATTACCTACCTGCATACGAGATGCGTTTTTAATCTGTATGTGGGAATTTAAAAATTCAAATATCACTATAAGGTTTATTATTTGCATTTGCGTGTATGTGGATATCGCAATTGTATTTAATTTTTAAATATAACGTGAAATCTTTTACGATATGAATGAATCTTCTTAGTTTTTCTAGATATTTACTAACAAGAATTATATATAATGTCATTGTAGCGCAGCGGTACAGCGTCTGTCTGTATCAGAGACGGTTCTGGGTTCGATTCTTAATCAGGAAAATGTAAATCATGTCTACACTCTGGTAACAAGACTAAGTATGGCGTTGAATTTCGCCACTCAACGCGAAACTCAATTTGGGTAGTGTCTCAACACTATGCTTACCACGGTATTTATGGGAAACAGCGTGAAGCTTTTTTTAAATACTTAATTTCACATCAAAATCCTGATGAGGTGGATTCCAGGTGGTACAAATTTTCAAGTCTACAAATTGGCAGAAAGTGGGGAACGGAGTGTCTTAACCCAATTTTCTCTCTGCCTACCCTGCTGTGTGCTGGATACAGCGTGAAGCTGATTTTTTTTATAATACAAACAAATAATACTAACGATGGTCACCCATTCAATTTATCTAACATAGCAACTGTAAACATTTTAGTGGATTTTGAAGTCACTGTGCTTCATAAGGGATTTGGAGTGAAGAGATTTTCATATTCATAATATTATAATATTCGTTTCACGGGACTGATACGAAATAGATAGAGTTTAAAATACGCTTTTGACCTACTTCCCACTTAAATGCAAATTGAAACGAAAAGGAGATGTTTCACTTAATATTTTTATTATTTCATTTTAAATATTATTATTTAGTATGTGTGATATTATGGATTATTTTTTACGAAAAACAATGTTGTATGATTCTGTTTTTTTAGCTTCACTCTGTATCTCGTTCATAGAAGGATTGTTAGAGGGAACCTTATGATATGACACTCCTTCACCAAATTTCCCTGTTTACCTATAAGTACATGTCCTCCAGGGGACCTCATGCTTTTAACGTGACCTTTCTCCAATATCATGCACACAGTGTTTTCGAAGGTTAGCCGAGGTCTCCTATGTTACCGTTTACTTTTTCTTCATAAATATTTTTGCATTCTTTCATCACTCATTCGTTCAATTTGCCCAAGCCTCTTGAGCACGTTCTGCTCTAACTCACTGTGACATTCTCCTAGTACCTACCGTTCTGTGTATATCCTTAAAAAATCTAAACAAATCGTTATTTAGTTACAAGTTTTACGTTTTATTGAAGGTATTTTGTAAATAATTCTAACACTGAGTTGATAATTTTAAATGGATTTTCTGTTTAGTATTTTTTTCGTTTGAAAGAGAGTGAGACAGTAAGACAGCGTACAAAAGATCACTCCACATTCACTACACACACTCCTCTCAAATCATTTTCATTTATTTTCTAATCCTTTTAAAAAATACTAAATTTGACTCAACTTATATGGTTGTAATTGAGTAACGATTGTGTTTTCAATATAATAATTGTTTAATTATAGACGAACAAGACCAAGATATATAAAGCCTTGGTAACGGGCTGACGACGGCTTATTGATTTTATATAGAATTATTTCTTTGAATAAGAAACATGAACTGTCAAGAGGATTTGTCTCGAGTATAGTTTTTCGTATGAAATATTTTCTCTTCCAAGTAATAAACCTAGAAAAATTGAATTAGGTATTCAGATATTAATATTTACGGCTGGTCGTGCCGCAGGGGTAGAAAGTGTGACTGTAAACGCGACTGGTTGTGGGTTCGATCCTTTCTCGAGGAAATGAAATAATTATTTAAATTTATATTTCCATTTCTTCGCTCTGGTGTCGAGGCAAAGCGCGGCGTTCAGTTTCGCCACTCATCACACAATGCTTTCAAAATTCAGTGGAAAGTGGGGAACGGACTGTCTTAACACTAGTTCCCTCTGCTGTGTGCGGGATACAGCGTGAAGCTGATTTGATTTTTTTTTAATATTAACGAAAATGAAAAACGAAAATTATATTTCATATCATTTTCTTTGATATTGCGTCTCTTAATAGAGCAAAAAGATAAAAATATTTTTTCTCCCTCGCGGCAATTAAACCCATAACCATCGATCGCGCTTACCGTCTAATACTGTGTCGTTATGCTACGACGGTATCACTATTACTTAACCGTCGGATTAACAAAACCATTTGTTACATTCATCTGCGGTACATACCATAAATCAAACCGCACTTCATTTGATATTGTTGACTAACGCCAAATATTAATAACCTATCTCCAGCGTCAATCTTCGATTGTTCCAATTTTCAATTTATCCAATGTTCCAATTTATCCAATCTCTAGATTGGATAAATATATGGAACAATCGAAGGTTGACGTAGGAGATAGATTGTTAATATTGGGCGTAAAACAGCAGATTTAGTAAATTTAAGGATTTTTTTTTTATTTTTGTCAGCTTTGCACTGTATTCTACATGTAACAGGGAGAGCCTAGAGTTAAGACACTCCGTTCCTCACATTTCTCCATTCCCCCAAATTTTGGAGGCATTGCGTGTTGATTCGATCTCGACACCAGAGCGAAGAAATGAAAATGTTAAACATTTCAGTTCGTATCGAACCCACAACCTTTAGCGTTTATAATCACACGCTTGTTCTCTTGCGCCACGAATGGCTCCACCACTGGCCTCACCATCTCATTATTTCATAAAGCAATAAATTAATAATTAATGCGGTTCTTATTATAATAACAATAATATAATAATAAGCTTTATTTCAATTCCATTCAGATTACATACATTCATATTTATAAAAAAAATAAACATTGATATTTTATTAGATTTAATAAGCATTTGTTAGAATTTTTATTATAGATTTCTATATTTAATTTTGTGTTAGATTATTAATTATTTTGATTGTTTATTAACTGCATGGCCCCGTTTGGGTAAAAGCCTAAGGTTCTTATTATAGTTATACCTAAAATGTACATACAGTTTCTGATATACTCATTAAGTATGTTTATAACGTGGGGTTATGGGGAATAAAATTGTTTACGACATAAGTTGACGTGGAGTATGCTATTGGAGTGATTTCGAACGCAATATCGCCTCGTCCGTGTATTTGTGGATAGAAAAATAATAAAATATTTACTAAATTTTATGTTGACATAATATATGAACGGAAAAATAATCAAAAATAAAAAAATTAATCAGCTTCACGCTGTATCCCGCATACAGCAGGGTAGGCAGAGGGAAGGAGGGAGAAATTTGGAAACGATCTAGAAAAGCACATAAAAAATTTAATGTAGCTGGATTTGAAATCGCGCCTCTTGGAAACCTTGAAGCTCTTCGAATGTATGGCTTAGTCAGGTGTTAGTCGGAGTGTTTGGACAGTTTCCAAAAGGCGCGGGTTCAGAACCGGCGACGTTAATTTTTTTATACGTTAGCTAAAAAATATTTTTCTTTCCTGAGAGTGTGTTAATATAATTAATACTTTAAAAGTGTTAAAAATAATATTGAAACATTTCGTGAAAGGAAACAGAGTAGGCAGAAGGAACTTTGTGCTAAGACACTTCGTTTCCATTTTTCCGTCAAATTTTCAATACATTGTGTGATGAGTGACAGAACTCAACGTCGTCGGTAATATAATAATAAATCTGAGCGGGCAAAGCCGCGGGCAGCTTGCTAGTAATATATGTATATTCGTATAGTTCTGTTTAATCAAACCCGTTTACAGCAGCCCCGCGTCGTGGCCCTCTCTCTTGTCATATCAGATAGTTGTTGACGTTGCGTTACTATTTAGTGGAAATACAACAATTTTTCAACTTCACGCTGTATTCATCTCTCGCCAATTTCTTGAAGCATAGCGTGTTGAGCGGCGGAACTTAACGCCGCCCGTAACCAGACCGTTGAAATTAAAATATTAAATATATGACATATTTATTCCTCGAGAAATTAATTTTATATAATTTGGCTACAAAATATCGAAAAAGCTTAAGCGGGCGAAGGCGCGACGGTAGCATAATATACTCGTATAGTTCTGCTTAATCAAAAACCCATGTTCCGTTTACAGCAGATTGTGATTAATTTCCAACTGTTTATTAATTATACCTGAATCCCGCACTCAATATCCCACTCGAGTTAATGGGCCCGCGTCGTGGCCATCTTGTCATGTCGGATAGCTGACGTTGCGCTACGATTTATTGGTGGCCACTTAATATATTGCAAATATATGGATATTCGGTTTTTTTTTAATATACGAAATACGTGGTTTTTTTTTGTTTTGTTTGACTTATTGTGGTGGTTGTGGGTTCGACAGTTTGTGTGGTAAATGTTGGGGACCCAATAATCTGTGAAAGGCTAGACACTTTGGCTTTGCGTAGAGACGTCTCCTCTACGCTGTGCGTTCTCTACCGCATTTATCATGGGGAGTGTTCTGAAGAACTGTTTGACCTGTTACCTGCCGCCGAATTTACCGCACAGTACATCACAAGCTAAAATATCATCCACACTACCTGGATACGTGGCAATCCACTACTGTGCGGTTTCGTAGGAACTTCCACGCGCCACGGATCTGTGGAATGGCCTACCCGCGGCAGTGTTTCCAGGTCGATATGACATGGGGTACCTTCAAAAAGCGCGTCTATCTCCACCTTAAAGGCCAGCAACGCACCTGTAGCTCCTCTGGTGCTGCACGGGGTCGTGCGCGGCGGTAATCACTTACCATCAGGTGACCCGAACGCTCGTTTGCCATGTCCTTTTCCAAAAAAAAATATATATATTTTTAGATATGTTATAAAAAGAACGCTAAAACTAAAAAAAGGCTCAGATAGTGAAAAGGAGCTACTAAATAAATTATCATTATTATATATATTTTCCCTTTTCCATTGAGTGTGACGTGTCGTAGGTAAACACCTACGACGTCACATTCAATGGAAAAGGGAAGGGAGGGTTGGCTCAGATAGTGAAAAGGAGCTACTAAATAAATTATCATAATTATATATATTTTCCCTTTTCCATTGAATGTGACCTACGACGTCACATTCAATGGAAAAGGGAAGGGAGGGTTGGCTCAGATAGTGAAAAGGAGCTACTAAATAAATTATCATAATTATATATATTTTCCCTTTTCCATTGA